>PVKB01004364.1:0-146478 GCA_004027205.1 Ctenodactylus gundi | reverse complement strand
AAATGTACGTGGGGGTGGGGAGTGTCCTTCTTCCAAACTGCTGAAACCCAGCCCCAACTCAGGCACCTCTCCATAACAGTGAGTGGTGCTTTCCTAGCTATAAAAATAAAATGTATTCTCCATAGGAGATTTAAAAGGTACTGAGAGCATACTCCCAGACATTTACATGGCTGTCTGCATACACAGACACTACTCGTAACACTACCACCAAGCAACCATCACGATATGTGCACAGCCTAGAAAACTAGCTGAGCTTCAAAGCTTTACCACTGAGTACACTGATAATCAATGGTTTTTGATTTAAAAATATTTTATCACATCAATGTACCTTTAGTACTTATCAATATTTTTGTGAAATATCAAGGATGAGTGTTATCAAGTGACTTTTGTTACATGTCTCCAGATATCTATTTTTCCTCCTTTAATGTATTGGATAGCTTACATGATGAATTTCATAATATTAATTTGAATCATAAAAAAAACTCTGTTTTATGTGCATAGTTCCTTTACTAGGTGACTGAATTTGATGCGGGAATATCTTTCTAGATTTACTTACATGGACTCCTAAATGAAACAATCTATAGTTTTTATTCTTACGCCCCATCAGGTTTATGTCAGGGTAATGTACACTTGAAACAAGACACAGATGTGTGCTGTACATATATATACACATACAGAGTCACACATGTACAGGCACGTGGCATGCTTTAAAGAAATATAAATATCAATGTCTTGAAAAAGGCTTATAGAAATCACCATAAAACCAAGAGGTTGGCTACCTCATAAGGAAACAATTCTTTAAGTATTCTTACAACTTTTTTCCATAGCCACAATTCTTGGTTGGTTGGTTCCATGGTTGGCTTTTGATCTCTCAGAGCAGCCAGCCTCGTCTTTAATTGATAATAAATGCCATCCTAGAAACCAGACCATCTCAACCACATTTACCAGCCCTAGCTCGTGAGTGGTATTCTTTCGTGTTTTATGTGCATGATATTCTTTCATGTTTTATTGTTCAAATCTCTGGTGACATTTCTTTCCCTTTTTTTCCCTGGTGCTGGGGATTGAACCCAGGGCTTTCCACATGCTAGTTCAGGGCTCTACCAAGAAGTTGTGCTCCCAGCTCCACTTTAATGTTACATATTCATGTTTTCTCTCTTACTTCGTGACTGTAAGTACCAGATATTTGTAGTTATATTTTTCAAATAATCAATGCCTACTTCATCAAATAAAAATCTTTTTTTAGATTTCTATTGTTGTAGGGTGGGGCTGGCTGCTTATTTTCCTGACAATGCTATGTAAAGAGGCTGGACTTCTCTCTAGACTATCCCAGAGTGGCAGACACTGGGTACAGAGACACGCAGGCCTTACCTCAATGAGCTTTCTTTCATAGGAGCTCGCCAGCTCTTCAGCAACCTCTCCTGGCTTCTGTTCAGGGACTGTGACTTCTCCATCCACGTTCCAAAGATTTGATGCAACTTCAGGAAAAGAAAAGACACTCTGTAAGTATTTAACACTAATCAAAAACTATTCTCCCAGTGGAAAAAAAGAAAGAAATCTTCCTTCGCACTGACTCCTCCAGAGAGAAGGTTCTTCCTAAGAAGAAAAAGAAGATCAAGTCATAATTACCTTGACATGGCAACATGTTCATACAAGTGCAGTATAATGAATGAAAACTTTATTTTAAGACAGTAAGAACTATCGGGAAAGACGCACAGGAGTCTGGCAGCAATCTCATCGCTCCTCTCCCTCTCGGGGAAAAGCAGCCAATGCTGCAGTGCAGGGGCCTACACTGGCATCTTCTTCATTGCCCAAATGTCTTTTTTGCCAATAAAAAAAAAAACGTTTCCTTGGGAGCAGGTGCCCGGCTGCAGCCTGGTGTGGAATAGGAGCAGAGTCAGGTTGCATGTGGAATCAAGACAGGAGTCTAACTTCCTTAGGGTAAGGCAAGAGGCCTCAGAAAAGCTTTAAACCAAAGTGTCACATCCACACAAGGTGGCCTAATAAGAGACCGAGCCCAGATCAGAGGACAACGAGCACAAGGGCACCACCACACTGTTTGCACTATGAGGTAAATGATCAGAAGAGCAAATGACAGAAAGCTGGAACAAACCAGACCAGTCCAGGAAAAGCAGGAGAGCAGACAGGAAAGAGCTCTGCCAATGGTTCAAAGAAGCCCAGTGGTGTGTTTTGTAAAACTATGAACGAGCTGCAAGTCCCAAAACAACTATAACCAAGCAGGATGAGTTTCCTGTATGCTCCGAGTGACGACAGTCCTGGAAGCCCATCACCCATCACAAGGCAATGCTGAGGCAAAGCGAGGATCGGAGTCTGGGTCCAGTGACACGGGGATCCACCAGAGAGAGAGTCAGTGAGGAAGGCTGAGCAGCTCCGCGAGTGGCCAGGCCACAAGTGAGCTTCAACTCAGTGCCCAGCAGCCTGGCAACCAGGTCTCCACCAGGCCAAAGCTGGTTAGGGCCTGCTGAGGCAGCAGGGCCCCAAGGTCCCCAAGGACAGTACAGGATGTGAGGCATGGTACGGCAAGTTGCCTCCTCCCGGTTGTGACTACTGTCTCGACCACTGTAGGGAGGGACCCCGGGAGCAATCCGCTTCATGACATAGTCAAAGCAAAACGGCAAAGGACCCCCAATGAAGGACGCTAGATGGCACACACCACTTCATACTCACGTCCTCCCAACCCCATTTAAATAGTATGATTAAACTGTTGTTAAGGAAAAATAAAACTGTAGAGGAAATCAAACCATAGAAGGTGATGATAAAGACAGGATTGCGGTTTAAAATGGCAAGTCCTATTTTCTAGAGAATGTTTCAAACGAAGACAAGCTCGACTCCCTCCCCACCTCCCCCAAAGTATATGACAGGGACCTCAAGGGAGAAGAGCATCAAGGAAGAGGGAACTCCCCGGTGCAAAGACACCACACACAGAGGCCAGCTGAGAGAGAGGAGGGGGCTCCTCCCTCCCCCGGGACCTAACAACTCCACTCCATTGAGCAGGTAACCGAGACCTAACACCTGACCCCTGGGAGCCCTGTGCAGCAAACTGAGTATCAACTCAAAAGCTGGTTTTGAATGTGAATGACTACTTCTGTGCTATGGTACTCAACACTTGTGCTCATCTGTAAGAGGGAAAGGGGAGATCTGAGACACTGAACTGCCCTATCTTCCTCAATGATGATTTGGCCAACTGGAAAGGAAAAAGGGCCTTAGGGATAGGGACTGTGAGCGGCCACTAACACTGGGAATCAGGTAACCAGCAAGGAAGTTTCCTTTCTAGATAGACGTGGACAATGACAAGAAGCAACCTAATTAGGATGGGATGGCTCACCAAAGGCTGACCATGGCTGGCACATTGCAAGAAATGAGAATGAAGCACATTCTCTGGGGAAAAGAAAAAAAAAAGAGAGAGGTGGGAGCGTGTCTCAGTGGTCAAGGCACTTACCTTGCATGGGCAAGGCCCTGGGTTTGATTCCCCAGCACCACATAAAAATTAGCCAGGCATATTGGTACAATCCAATTCCATCACTCAGAAGGCTGAGGCAGGAGGACTGTTGCAAGTCCGAGCCTGGGCTACATAGTAAGTTGAGGGCAAGTCTAGATTACAGAGCAAAATTCTACATCAAATAAATAAATAAATAATCTGTGCAGAAGAGGGGGAAAGGCAAGAGCAGGATGATACAGATTTATTCCTGGAGAAGGCAACACAGCAGGTCTGGATTTAGTTGAGGCTGAGGATATCTTACCAAAACAGGGAGATAAAAATACCCCCACCCCAAAGTTTTGAGGTCTCCAGGTCTGCTTCCCCTCTGAAACCCACTGCCGCCTGAGCAGCAGAAAGCCAACACAGCCCTCACAGTCCTTCTGCTGGAGAAAGCAGGTCACGCAGGCAGTGCCCTGGACAGGTAGATCTCGCCCCTGGCCCCATTCTCTCCTTCCTCTCTCTGCTGTTGGCCACCAGGACACGTGGAGCTTCCCTCCGCCATGTCCTTCCACCATCACGGTTCTGCCTCAACACAGGCCCAAAAACAAGGAAGCCAATTCACTGTCACCAAAACCTCTGGAACCGTGAGCCAAATAACTCTCTCCTCTTTCAGGTTGGTTTTTCTCAGATATTCTGTCACAGTAACAGAAAACTAACTAACATGGGCAGGGGGTGGGGCGGCAACCAGAACACAAGTTCTTTGACCACCACCCCGTGAAGGAGGACGCAAGTGGTGACCACGACCAGTGCTAACGTGTACTCCAATGTGTCACACCAGTCCAGCTCCCTGGCTCTCCAAACAGCCTTCTGATCATTGCCTGGGCCCTGTCACAAGGTGATCCTGCAGGCTAGGATGACCCAGCCATGCCACCTGTTACCTGTCTACACACCTCAGCAGCCAAGCTGCTGGCCTTCCAGGCACCAGAAGAATCAGTGGTCCCATGTTAGAGAAGGCTAATGCAAAAAGAAACTTTTTTACCTGTGAGACTGGAAGGAGACAGTGGACAGCCTTGAGGCCACAGGTGGTCTCTTAGGCACTAGCCAGTCAACCCTCCCCTGCTGCTCCCTGACTTCTGCTGGCCTGGCTCAGCTTCTGCAGCTTTATCAAGCATGTCAGGAACATCAATTCTATGTGTGAAACAACACAGACCCACACATAGCCCACAATCCTAACTACGAACTCCTCTCACAGGCACGTGGCTCTGAGGATGTCCCAGTGACCTCCACCTCCTGGTTCCACGTTCTTATGTAACCTGCATCCCTGGAATATGGGCCACACCCACTGCCTTGCCTCTAGAGGACAGAGGGCCACAGAACCAACACATAAAATGACAGCAGCTTCTGTCCGGAGGGGCTTTCCACCTGGCATCTTGGAAGCTGCCTTATCGACAGAACCACGTGGTGAGGAACTGATACATCTAGCCCACGGTATGCAAAGGGCCTGGATCTGCCACCAGCCACACAAATGACAGTGTGTCCTCCCAGCTGTGCCTTATAATAACCGCCAGGTCAGCCAACACCCGGATTGAGCCTTGAGAGAAACCTGCAGCAGGCATACAAACTATGGGACCGGGCTTGCTGTTTTAAGCCACGAAACTTGGGAGTAGTTTGCTACACAGCAGTTGATAACCAACACAAAATCTTAAAGCATTTAACACAGGCTTCTGAAAAAGCACTTTAGACCATAGAGTAATACAGACAAACAGACGGCCCCAGGAGACTAACATTTATGTGACAAGACAATGACCCAGTGTGGTGGCACATGCCTATAATCCTAGCCCCCCAGGAGGCTGAGGCAGAAGGAGCCCAAGATTGAGACCAGCCAGGGCAACTCAGCAACTTGGTAAGACGCTGTCTCAAAATAAAAATTTGAAAAAAAAAAAAAAAGGACTGGAGACATAGCTCAAAGCAATGAATGAGAAAGAAGGGAAGAAGGAGGGAGAGAGAAAAGGAGAAAAGGAAGAGAGACAGGGAGAGAAATCAAGCAGCAGATGTGCCTGAAATGTCTCTATAGCTTGGGGATCCATATTTACATAGTGAGCGAAGCACTTTATTGGGTTAGACACCTCTCGCCTCACTACTGAGCCTGTGGTGAGGCATGTGATGTCCCCGTGCCAGCAGGCAAAGTTTACACAAGCACAACGTCTGATGAATTTATGTTCAAGTCAAGATGACTTCATTCGCCTTGGGAGTAAGTGAACACTTGAGCATTCAAAGAAGCAGGCACAAAAGAAGTTGAAGTAACATCAAATCATTTGAGAGCCAAAAGTGACAGGCTGGGAAACTATACTCTTCTCCATCATCCAGCAAACCAGTCAAGTGGGCAAAGATCAACCACAAGTGAACTCTGAGTGTCAACTCTAAACAATTAATGTAAACACTGTAATGGATCAAACTCAAACTTTCTAAGTTGCTCTGTCCCCTGAGAGTGACCTATCGGTTTTGAAGTAGAAAGAATGATAATTTAATATACCAGGGGGAAAGATTCTCTCCTTTTATGTTAATAGTAGTTCACACTGGGTCAGAGAACACAAGGCTTTAAAGTAGTGGTAACAACGTAACCTTTGATCCAAAGTTCAATCATGAGCCACTTGGTTACACACTCCGAGCTGCCTGACCTGTGTTCAGAGCTTTACATTTTGCCCTGATGAAGAACTAAGTAAGAAGTAGTTGTTGGTATCCAATGAGACCAAAGCTTTCACATGTGGTGGATATTTCCACTTTCGATAAGAAACTTAAATTGTACTTTCAAAAACAGCCAAATTCAAAGACAGATGAAAGCAAAAAAATAACTTCAGGCTGTACTTAATGTGTGCATAATAGTTATTCTTGTCAACTAGACTGGCTTGAGGAAGGACCAAGGACCAGGAGTGGTAAAGCATGCTACTGGGTGGGTGTGGGTGGGTCAGATGACCTTGGAGCCTTAACCCGGCTTCTGGCACCTTCCTCCTTGGCTCTTCCTGCCCTGTTTCCAGCCATTCTAAGGTGGGCGGCTCTCCTCTGACGTGCCCCTCGACCCTGGCACTTTCAACCCAGGTCACTATGGTCTGACACCTCCAAGACCGTCGGGCAGCCTACCTCTTTCCTCCTTAAGTTATGTGTCGCTGGTACTTTGCTCCAGCATTGGACAGATGACCAATAGAAGACTAACCAAAATTTAAAACCCATATGTATATTTAATGGGTTCTCAGAAAAATTAAAATGATGATACTGCCGAACTTGTCCAGCACTTTGGAATTCACGAAGCATTTCAAAAGCATAATCTCACGGAGCCTCCCAATGGGATACGCTCTCGCCATTTCAATCTCATGCCAAACATGAGCATGGAGCACCATCTGCCTAGCACAGGACCCTTCGTTAACCCGCCCACCCACTTCCGGTCCACTCACGGCACATGGCGGCTCTGTGCTTGTCTCCCCACTCAGTAGTCAGCAATGCGCTGCTGTATTCCCATCAGGGCATAATTACAGGAGCCGGGCTCTGAATTTTTTTTAAAAAATGATTTGGTAAAAACAATAAGCCTCCTCCTGCTAATTCAAATAGTTTGTCACTGAAACTGTGTTTGATAGAAGCACACAGACATTTACTCTAAATGAGAGTATCTTTCATGTTCCAGAAAAGCTACAGGCTACTCAGCACCATTAGCCAGCCAGCCATAACCAGAGAACGGCACTGTTTGTCACCTCACTGCACCCTGAGCACCTGTGTGGCAGCCTCTGTGATAAGTCATCTGAAATAAGCAGACGCTAGGCTGTCTCTCTAGCAGGCACCAGAGGACACATGGGGTTTTTACCTAAATTATTTTAAGCAAAACTTCAAATACCATGGAGAGCAGCCTGGCAAACAGCAGGATGAGGTGACTGTTTTGCTTTCAATTTCAACAAGCTTTGCATGACCCCAGCTGCAAACAGCGTGAGGCACAGGTGGTGAAAACAGACAGATTTTAAATTCAGAGATTGTTTCCTAGGACACTCTAACAGACAAAGAGAGGTGTGCCCGGCAAGAACAGGGGAGAGGGCCCTTCCGGGCAGGGTCCCAGTGATTCCAATAAGACAGCAGGTTCCCGTAGTTACCGCGGCAAAGGAGACAGTCGTCCCAATGGGACTGCCCTCCACCTTCTGGGTGCCCACTCAGGCCAAAGTCTGGCTGTACGTCTCACCAGTGAGTGAGAAGGTCTTTCAAGTCCTCTCAACTAGCTACTGGAGTCTCATGAAGTACCAGGAACTACAGGCTGGAGACTGAGATTTATTAAGAGAAAAAAAAAAAAAAAAAAGACCCCTGGGGAAGAGTAAGCCAGGGAATAGCACGTGCAAAGCCCAGAGGAAGGCACCATCTTGGTGTGTTCTGGGAATAGCAGGACGGCCACGTGGCTAAAGAATGATGGCGGAGGAGAGATGAACAAAAATGGGACCAGAGAGGGAATGGCGAGCGTTCGCCGTCTAAGGCGTTTTACCCTGGACACAAAGGGAAGGCCTTGGAGGACTCAACCAAGGAGGATGAGGAGGCTTGTTTCTGAAGACCACGTCACCAGCGGTCAACACGAAGGGGCAAGAGGCACAGCTGAGAGAGCTGCAGCCGCCTCGGGGGTGTGCCCCTGGGTCTCCCTCCAGAACAGAACTTGGCCGCCCCTGGAGAAAGTACAGTTAGCTGGCAGTCAGCTCCTGCATCCTCGAGGGGCGCGGCTCTTCCTGGGTACCCGACACAGTGCTGAGCAAAGAGGAGGGCTCTGCACAGGACAGGGCTCTACCTGGGCAGTCGGAACAAGGCACCCACACCCGCTGGGCTGGCTGGGCACGACGGTCAGGCGACAACACCCAGGTCCAAGGCCACCCTTGCCCAGCACTGAGCCTTCCCCTTCACCTTCCAGGGACCTGTCCTCACACCCCAGCACTCCTCACTCTGCCTCTCGGCCTTCTTCTTGGAGCCCCCAGAACTCAGCAGGTGAGGAGGTGATGGACCAGAAGGCCTGGCCTCCATAGGCCAGCAGGCGTGACAAGGAGTGGAAAGGGGACAGGAGGATAGGTCAACGAAACCCTCCGCCAGGCTTGATGTGGGCCTGAGGACGAAGAGTTCACAAGGCAGCGAGGTGGAGGGAAATGGTGAGGGAGGGTACGGACTTGGCTCTCAGACAAGTGAGGCTTGAGTCAACCATTGGCCGAGAAGGAAGAACCATCACAAGGCAGCTGGCAAAGGGGTCTAGAGCTGGGGAAAGAGAATTGGATCGATAAGAAGATGACCCAAAGAGTGAAGGCTGTTTCCTCCTGTTGTGACTTAAGAGTCCCGGCGCCAATCAACACAGCCAGAGGAAGAAGCGTCGCTGCAGAGCCAGCACCGTGATTACTGTGTCATCCCTTCACTATGTTCCTCCTCACCAGTCGCTGTGATTAGTGCCCTATTATTTTGGGTTCTCACAATATGAATGCTAGATAGATATTATTAACCCTAGGAAAATGACTGACCGAGGGGTTAGGTGACTTGCACAAGGTCACAGGGTCAGAGATTACAGTCCCGGCCCAGGCTCCACCCCCCCCCCCCCCCCACAGCGCTGTCTTTGCCAGGAGGTTAGCTGCAAAGAAGTAACAAAACAAGGACCACATGCTCCCGCTCGGACCTTGGTCCAGTGAGCACCAGGAGGCCGAAAGCTAATGGGCCGTTGGGTAAGAGAGCAGGAGGTGAATCTTTCCCTGCTCCAGGGTCATGACACAGACAGGAGGATACCCAATAGGGTGGCCAGGCCCCTGTTCCCCTCTGGCTTTTTCAAAGCCTGGTGTCATGCAGATCCCTCTCATAGGAGCCTCTGTCTTGAGTCGTTCCAGTTTAGATCTGTAATAGCTATAGATTCTAAGTACTGCTAAAAGGTGGGGCCTGGCAGGGCAGATGCTTGGAGCCTGACCCGGAAGGAGTAATCACCAGGGCTTAAACTGGAAAATACATGCCAATTCAATCCTTCCTCGTGCCCTCTGCTTTCTGACAGCCACACGACAACAGCTTTCCTTCAGCTAGGCCCCTGCCATGTGCTTCTACTTTTGCTGGCTGCCCATGCATGGACTGAGACCTTCCGAAACTGAGCTAAAATAAACATTTCCTCTCTTAAGCTCTGGGTAGCAACAAGAAAGTAGCTAAGACCTAAGTTGGTATTAGTAGAGGGGCTGTTGCTGTGACTTACCAGGTAATGTGGTTTGGAAGGCTTTAGAATTGGTCTGCAGAAGGAGTTCGGAAAGGGTTGAAGATGCCAGCTAAAGAAGCCTTAGAATGATGCCAACAGCAGAGTAAATTCTAAAGGCCAAGTTCACGAGATCTCCAGTGGGAAACAGGACTTTATTGGCAACTGGTCTAATAACCATGGAAGCCATGATTTGGCAAAAAGTGTGTCAGTATTCTGTACCCATCCTGAGACTTTGTCTGAAACGGAGATCAAAGATGATGAGCTAGTTAACCTGGCAGCTGAAATTTCAAGGCAGACCAACAATCAGGCTGTCACATGGGTACTGCGCACAGTTTTTAGCAGCTCTAAAAGCAACAGAAAATGGCAGAAGTGAAAAATGTAAAAACCTTTCCAGTCTTGCCAGACAGAAAAGCACTGCGAAGTTGGGGCAAAAGAACACAAGGTTCTTGAATAAATTAGCATTAAAAAGAAGCCAAGCACTTGGAGTCAAGACTGCAGGAAGGATGCCTTGAGGGCCTACGAAGAATCAGCAAGACCCCACCTTTTAACCAATCAAAGGTGCAAAGGCAAAAGACTTTACTTTGAAAAGACAGCCCCAGGCCATCCTGCAGGGCAACCTAGGAAAGTGAATCCCCAAGAAGTTCAGCTGTCTGAGAACTCAGAAGCCTCCACAGCCACTGTCCAAGGACGCCAGACCATGGCTCCTGCAGGCGGCAGACTGTGGCGATACCCACGTGGTGCTGGTGTCACAGGCTCGCAGAATACTAGAGTTGTGGGGTCGTGGAGACGTCCACCCAGACTTCAGAAGAATGCATGAGAAGCAAGGCAGTGCGCCCTTGGGAGGGAAGTGCCCACAGTTGTGAAAGAAAAGCCGAACATGCAGGGGCGACCCTGGAAATTTGGCGACGCCAGGGTCGTGGACCCCCTGCAGAGGAAGGCCTCAGTCTGCGAGCAGAGCCAGCCCAAAAGCGACACTACAGGGGTGGGCTACAAGCCCTTGGAGCTCACTCCTCACCACAGTTTACCCTGGGTGCTGGACACTGACCTACAGGATTTGACGGAATTACAGGATTTAGCATTTGCGCTGCTGTCTTCCATTCGGGCTTTGGTCCAACTGCTCTCTATCCTTCTGTTGCTCTGTTGAAATGGGAATGTCTACCCTGTGCCATTGATACTGGAAGTGTTTAAGTTTGACTTTTCACAGGGGCTCACTGTGAACAGTTTGCCTTGGGTCTCAGTGGAGACTCTGGACTTGGGCTTTTTAGCAGTGCTAGAACTGCCAAGATTTTAGCAACTCTTAGACCTGGACTAAATACGTTTTGCATAAAAAGGCAGACATGAGGTTTTTAAGGGCCAGGGGAAGAATGTGCCAGTTTGGATCTGAATGTCCCCCAAAAGTCTCATGTATTTGTATGTTGTAAAATACCTGTAATTCCATGTGCTGTTGGGGGGAGGGGGGGTTGGCCGGATGGGGCAGTCACTTGGGCAGATACTTGGAGCTAGACCCGAGGGAAATATTTATTGAGCTTAGAGAAAGGGTGAAGGGTGGAGCAAGAGTCCCCAACCCCCAGACCATGGCTTAGTCTGTGGTCTCAGTAGGACCAGGCTGCCAGGACAGATGACCAGTGAGCAGGAAGGGAGCACACACACACACAGCTAGTTCTTGGGAGAACAGTCTTCCACTAAAGGTTGGGCACCACAGAAGTACACAGGAGAAGCCAGGCTCAGTACCACAGGCACACGTATGGAAACACACACACATCACACATGATGTGAGCACATACTTCTTGATTGCCAACTGGTACTATAAGAACACCAGAAATTCCAAACTCCAGAAGGTTGAGATTGAATCCTTTAATGATTATAAATCATCACAGAGAGTTGACTCAGGTAGAAAGCCAGGGGCTCATGTGCTATCAAGGCCAAGAAAGTACGACCAGAGACTGTTCGAATATTTGATATCCAAGCGAAAAAACACCTCTCAAGGATCATAGCTGTGTCTAAGCCCCCCAAGGTCTACGTGATGAAACAGGATATTTATACAACACATGGATGTGATCAAGTGTAAGGACACAGCATCCACAGGTACAAATCTCAGCTCTGTCAAGGTTTGTGATGTTGTGATCTTTAATTAAGTTTCCAGGCAGACAGTCCATAAAACCCCTAGAATCTCCAAAGTGAGAGTTCAGGTTCCTCACAGTTAAGGAGACGACTGGTGTCGAGAAGCTACGGGAAACCTCGGGATGTGGGTGGCCATCAAGGGGATGAGCCTTGCAATGACAGAACTGGCACTCTCAGGGTTACCCTCTCACAGATGGGAGGACAGCAAGGCTGAAGGTTGGGAGTACTGCCATGTTTACCTACAAGGGCTCCACAAGCACCCATGACCTCTGGAGGGCATGAGGAGAGGTGCACCCAAAGAGTCACAGGAACCCTCTTCCCTATGCCCCACCCTGTGTATGCCTTCCATCCACTGGTACCTGGTGTACACTTGGTAACTAAAGGAAACCGTAAGTAAAGCACTTTCCTGAATTCCATGAGCGACTCCATCAGGTGTCTGTACCCAAGGACAGGGCTGTACGAATGGCTGATGAATAGCTGTTGGGTGAAAGCAGAGGTCACAGGGTGGATGTGCACTTGGCATCTGCAGCGAGGGGCAGTCTTGTGGGACTAAGCCCTTAATCTGTGGAGAGTTCCTTACCCCTGGTTACTCTCAGAATCAAACTGTAGGGCTGGGCCTGGTGGCATCAGGCCTGTCATCCCAGCACTCTGGGGGGCTGAGGCAGGAGAATCACCAAGTTCAAGACCAGCCTGGGCAATTTAGCAAGATTCTACACCAAAATCAAAATCAAAAAATATGCTGAAGATCTAATCTAACTTGGTGCACAGATCCTGGTATTGTAGTTTAGATCTGGAATGTTCCCCTAAACCTCATGTGTTCGGGTGCTGTAGAACACCTATGGATTCCATGTGCTGTTAAGACACGGGGTCTGGTCAAAGGGGTGGATTACAGGTGTGCGGTGGAGGACAGGTACGTGGTAGCTTAGATTACAGGCATGTGGCGGGTAGGATATAAACTTCTACCCAGCTTCTGGAGACCCCTCGTTCTTCTTTTTGTGGTTTTGGAGCAGCTGTCCTCTCCCAGACCCTTCCTGCCATTGCCAAGAATGGACAGAGACCTTCCAAAACTGTGTGCTAAGAAGAATCTTCCTTCTGCCAACTTGTGGATGTTGGGTAATGTGTCCCAGCGATGAATAAGCAGCTAAGACACTCAGGTTCCATCCTAACACAGCCCTCCACCACATGGGGGAGAGGAAAGAGAGAGAACTGAACTGTAGCACTGGCCCGTGGAGTCAGAGACTGCCAGGTGTGGGAGGCAACCCCACACGCTGGTGTCAGCAGGGGAGTGCTAGGCATGGTCTGAGTACAGCAGGAGAAGGGCTCGTGCTGCTGTTACTAGCCCACAAGCTCTTGGGCACATCGTTTCATGCCTCTGCTTCTGAAGTTTCCTATCTAAAACAGGGATAATGATGCCACTTGTGAGAATTAAATATGAGAAGAGAAAGTATTCTCATTCCAAGCAGTACTGACAGGGGAATATTTAAAAAGGCAAACCCAGGGCTGGAGGAGTGGCTCAGCAATTAAAGCGCTTGTCTAGCAGGCGCTGAGTCAAGCACTAAATATCTGAGTTCGATTCCCCAGCACCACACAAGCTGAGCATTTTGGTGCATGCCTATAATCCCAGCACTCGGGAGGCTGAGGTGGGAAGATTGCCTTGAGTCCAAGGCCAACCTGGGCCCCATAGTGAGTTCAGGACAAACCTGGGCTACAGAGGGGGACCCTGTCAAGAAAAGAGAAGAGAGAGAGAGAGAGAGAGAGAGAGAGAGAGAGAGAGAGAGAGAGACAGACAGACAGACAGACAGACCCAAAGTGAGAGCCTGTTAATCAGGACACCTCTCTGTGAGAGCTGCTGCCTCTCACCCATCTTTCTAGAGAAATCTGCTCACCTATTTGGATGCTCCGTCATTTTGTGGGAGACCAGGCTGGGAGTGAAGCTGTGTAAGACCAGTACTGCCATTACACCCACCGCCAGCCATACTCCCCCCTGCTCATGTGGGCAGTCATAGTGTTATGTTTCTTCCCCAGATGAAGAGCAGTCCGATGGTGAAAACCACTTCTCTGCTGGGACCCAACACACAAGTAGGTGAGCCAGAAAAAGCAATTTCCGGCTCAGATCTAAGTGGTGCCAAAATGTTGGCTTAATAGAGAACTCTGGGCCCTGGCCACACCCTACCGGTCTGTGAAGGGGCAGCCGGTCAGCCCAGGGAGGAGCTGGCATGGACAGCCCCATGCACACTCCACAGTGTAGATGTATCTAGGTTCAAAAATGAATCCATTCACATAAATGCATGTAGCGTGGCTCTGTTCTGCTAAGGGAAAGATGCCATGCAGGTGTGCACACAGCAGTCTGAGCGCAGACAAAGGCCACAGCCAGCCTGTTAACCTTGCTGCCCTGGAGTGAGGCGAGCAGCAGATAATAAGTATTTTCATTCTAAACCTTTGAATCATTTTTATTTGCTATAATTAGCATGTGTGACTTCTGCAATTCTGTCTTAAAGCAGCAGAGCTGTACATATCAGAGGCAGAAATTGTGTACTTGTAAGCCCTGGGCTCCTGGGAAGCAACACTTTCCATGGGAAATTACATCTCCCCTGCCAAAATAGACCCTTCAAATTTCAAAAGCCCTGGAAGAGGGTAAATGACATTTGTCAACAGAATGAGAGGGACACAGTAGCATACCACTACAAAAGGTACAGGGCCAGGGCCAGGCTAACCTGGGTTCAAGCACCAGCTCCACCTCTTCTGAAGAGCCAAAGGGTACCAAAGGGATAAGTGCACCTTACCTGCCCCCTGGAAGTAATGCTGAAGGAATCAGAAAGAAAACGGGGCTGGAGGAATAGCTCAGAGGTTAAAGAGCTTTCCTAGCAAGCTCAAGGCCCTGAGTGTGATTCCCCAGCATCACATATGCTAGGCATGGTGGTACACACCTGTAATCCCAGTATTATGAGGCAGGGGAACTGCCATGAGTTCAAGGCCAGGTGAAACTACAGAGCAAACACCTATCTCAAAATTCATGGGGCACCAAGCCATAACCTTGACTGTCCACCCAGAGGAGAAGCGCCAAGAATGGCAGCCTCCGTCATGCATCTCTGAACCCACCAAATGCCCAGAATCAGGTGGGGTGCAAATTAGACTGTCAGTACTTCCTGACTGAATCATTGACAAACACCTAACATGAACCTGAACATAAAAATTTAACACTAACAAAAAAAGGTCAACACACATAGGATTTGTCACTCACACTAAGGATGCCATCCAACCAACAAGGTATGCTTTATGTGATATGTTGATCTTCAAATGAGCATCATCTACCTTTGCTTTTCTTCTTTTAAAAAATTTATTTTCTCAAATTATCTAAGTAAAATATTCACCGCAGAGGGGAAAGATCCACATTTATGCCCCATTCGTACTGCGAATGCCAGATGCCCACAAATCTGCCAATATGCACAAGGTATTAGTCCCGGCCATCCAGTGAGTCCTGGGATAATCCACAGTATTCCTAGAGAGTTCAGATCGCCTCATCTGTCCACACAACTACCCAGTAAGCTGGACCACTGTGACACTGAGGGCACAACACCAATGGCAGTTAATATTTACCACGTGCTTACTACGTGCTCAGCCCTGTACACACACGGGCAAATCTCACCCTTGCTCCCAATCCACATTAGAGGGACCTGACTCCACTGTCTCACACACACAGAGAAAATCCACAGAAGCAGGAAGTTTCACAGCTGGGAGGGGACGGGGCGCAGGGTGGAGGCGGGGAGTGACGGCTAGCAGTAAGGGTCCTATGGAAATGCTCTAGGGTTACGCAGCAGTAAGGGCTGCACTGACTTGTGACTATACCAAAAAACCAAGCTGCTTTTTTTTTCGTACATTGAAGAACTCTGCCTACATGGTCATGCAGGACTGAGTATAGAACCGCGGAAGAGCAGGCCACCACCCTGTGCCACAGCCCTGGCCTCTCTGCCCCTCGGGCCCATCTTCCCCAGCGCCATCACTGGGAATGCTTCCCAGCCACACATCTGTCTATTCATTGCTATGTAAATGTATCTATTTATCTACTTTACCAGTTCCGAATTTTTACGAACTTCAAACAGCATACACTGCCATGCTGCTGCCCTGCACCTTGCAACAGCTGTGGCGCTTGGACCCCGCCAGGACCCATGGGCCGTCCATTCTCTTGCTACAGCTGTGTTACAGATAGAACCACAGCCTATCCCCCCTCCATTCCTTTCTTGATCCCAATCTAAACAGTGCACCAATCCCCAGCCTCATACCTGTCTCCCTGTGCGTGTATAAATATTACTTGGTGGCAGATACCTATATGTGGCACTATTGGGTCAGCTGGTATGCAGTTTAAATTTCGACTGCCGGGCAAATCCCCACGGAGTATTCTATGACCGTGAGCAGCAGTGTCACCTCAGTGGACCTCAGCCTCCTCGTTTAAAAGCCAAGCATCAGACTCTCCAGGTCACTTTCAGTTCTGCCACTCATGCTCTAAACAAGCTCCAGGAAAAGCACGGACCAAAGCTGAGCAGGACAAGAGCAAATGCACAGACCTGAGCTCGGTGCCAACAGTCACTCCCCATGGGAGCTGGGAAGGTCGGCCAAGCAAGCAGGAGGAAGACCCCAGAAGCCAAAATGCACTCAAGGAAGCACCAAGCCCACAAGACCCCAGAGGGCTGGAAAGCTGCTGTGCAAGAACACAGCCCGTGTGAGAGGACCAAGGATCTCAACGGAAGCAGGCCACCCACCCCGGCCAATGCAAAGGCTCAGGAAACCCCAGCAAGGACCTGAACGTGTGGGAAGGGAGCTCCAGGCCCAAGATACAAAGCCAGACACACAGAAGATTAAGGATAAGAAAGATGATTCTTGTTAAGAGAAAGGTTAAAAAAAATCCTCCCACAATTCATGTTGAAATCCATCCCTGCTCCAGGGACCCACAAGGACAGCGTCAAGGCTGAAACAGGGCAGTCTACAGTACGGGCAGAAAAAGAAAAATTATCGTCCCTGAAACTCAAGGTCGTGGCAAAGTCTAATGTTTCGAGGGGGATGGAAAACAGGTTCAGAGAAGAAATCATGTTGAAAGCTCATTTCCTTTATGAATTCTGAAGAACGCCACGGGGTCAGGTCACAGTGGAGAGCGAAAGGGAGTCACGAAGAAGCCTCAAGGTGGCAGCTGTGTCCAAAGGGCACAGAATTAAAAAACAGGGAAGGAGGGTGCTCATGGGGGGGGGGGGGAGCCAAGGGCAGGAGGGTGAGTCACACCCACGGGGTAGAGGCAGACAGTGTAGGGCGCTGCTCGCATGGGGGACAAGAGGATGGCAGGCACTCCCATGTGGTGGGAACCTGGCCGCACGGGTCCCTCAGATCTGGGTGGCCCTACAAGGACCATGAGCCATCTTCACCCAAGTCACTAGGGAGAGCCATGATGACAGAGAAGTGGATGTCAGTCCCCTTTTAGTGATCAGCTGCACTCCGAGAGGTTGAGGCAGGAGAATCCCAAATTCAATCTAAATCCAGACAACTCAGCAACTCAGCTAGATCACGTCTCAAAGTAAAAAATGAAATGGGCTAGGGGAACAGCAAGATGCTCTGGGTTCATACCCACCCTGAAAAGAAAGAAAAGCGCTGGCTGCCAGAGACTCACTGCACGGATGAGAACACTTTTTATGAGACGTGTTCGCCAACAGAGGTTGCTGTTGACCCTCTAGGTGGGCAACGGAGAGCTACCTGGTCCTCACCACAGGCAGGACAGCAAACAATTCTTCCCGCGAAGCAGGGGTTCCTCCCACACCCCTGCCCGCCTGCTACTGAGTCAGGGCGCTGCTATCATAGACAGCGGAGAACCCAGGAGAGGAAGAATAAGCAAGTTGTCTGGGCAGCACTGTGGAGCCAATCTGAGAATTCTCAGCTCGGCTATTGTTATAGAAGAGTGGAGGGGAGGATTTTCCTGGACTCCTGCCACCGTGCCCTGCTGCCCAAGGCCAGGAAGAGCTGGCAGCGGCTACAGACTTCTCAGTCTCCCCTCCCACCATTGTGTGCTAGGACCAAAGCCCACAAGATTCAGTGTCCCCTTACTCCACGTGTCCTGGAAAGTACACACTGACGTGCGGCCTTGAAAGCGGGGAACCAAGATACAGAGGGAGGAGGCTGCAGGATATGCTAAGCTTTCAGCCAAGAGCATGAAGTGTGCCCAAAAAATGCCAGGAGCAGACCGCTGAGGGATGCAGGCTGTCCTCTCTCACAGCTCCCGCCTCTGAGCCCGGGCAGCAGGAAGATACCTTGAAAGCAACAAACCCAACACCTGCAATCCCACCACACTGGGAGGCTGAGGCAGGAGGGTGCAAGTTTGGGTCCAGATTGGTCAACTTAGCAAGACCCCTCTCAAAATAAAAAAGAAAAAAGGGGGGAGGCTTGGAATGAAGCTTTAAGAGAAGACCCTGGATTTAATCCCCAGCACCGGGGGCAAGAGGGGGACAACGCTATTTTTTATAAAATCTATTGCGCGCCTCATGGCAAGGGGGAACAGATAGATACTCCACACAATTAGGACAGGCTCCAGCTGCAAGAGGACGAAAGAAGGACTCCACCCTGACAGGGTAAGAACCACACCAATCCAGCAGAGCCCACACTGCCGTCCCTCAAAGACGGGGACAGCAGTTGGCCACGGCCACACTGTGTGAAGGACTCCCATGCACACCTGGAAGCAGAGCACATTTCTCCAGGTGTGAGAAAAAGATCTGGACAGATTTGGAACAATACGATAATAAATGACAAACCAGAGGCTACCGCAAAGGAACTGCAGAGAGGCTCTGCAGCCTTGACAGCTTCCCCAAGGATCATAATTCTATCCGGAGTCGCCGAGCAAGGGAGCCTGGGAGGACACAGAGCGCAGGAGAGAGGAGGACTCGTGGGGATGTGCAGGCTGCACGCTGGAGGGCTGAATCTGCTCCATCCACCCGTGGAGGACCGTCCTTCCTGTCGGCCTGCCTCAGGCTCCCTGTCCCTGACCGCTGTGGTGGGAGGGGACCACGTAGACACAAGCCAGCCTCCCACTGAGACACACAGAACCGTCCGCAGGGAGCTGGAAGTTCTCAGGGTGTCTGATTATGTATCAGGTAAAAAGTAACATCTCTCTCCACGCCTGGCACCTGCAACTGAGCAAACCACAGCCGGTTGAGGCAGGAACTATCTCCCATGGCTTTGCGATCCCCGCAGGACTGGCACAGAGAAGTGTTTCCTCCCTTCGCTGAGGTGGCAAGGCAGAGGAACCCAGAGCGTCTCCAACTGAACAATGGCTCAACCTGAGATTGTTCGATTTCATGATGATATGAAACCGATATTGAGTCTGAACCTTTTCCTGGGCTAGCAAAATATGGCATGGTCCTCTCTGTGGTGGGCAGCGGCAGCAGGACACAGCCCTCATCGGCCATATGGTCACCAGGGCCACAGCCAGCCTCTACCGCCTAGCTAGAAGTCGCCAGCAGTCTCCCACTAGGACTCCCTCAGCCTCGATGTCCTTACTGCCCACTAGTGACCCACCACAGCAGCATGAAATGGCAAGGCCACCTGCAAGCAGACATTCGGCACGAGAGGGGAAAGCAGCAGGTGCTCAGCGGTCAGCACGAGCAGGAGAGGAACCCTGCCCAGCACTCACTGTGCAAGCTGGATGCCATCTGACCCAAGGGCCCAGGCCCGGGTCGCAGGGACCACGTAGCCCATGCTCAGGTGACAGCAAAAGCAAATGTAGCTTATTCACATTCAACCACACCCAGAGACTGTGTGCACGAAGGAGGTGCCTGACCTGCACCAAGAGATACATTAGAAGGAAGAAAAATAACATTGACACCAGGTTCCACTGTGCGGTCTGTGTGCTGGGACATGTGCAAGACGAACACAGGAATCTCACAGCCACAGACGTATCTGATCATGAGGCTTGTGCTGAGCTGAAAGGAGCCACAGGGTTTCATGAGGCAGACATACGCATGTGTGTGCTTAGGCCAGAGGGATACAGACTCTCAGCACCATCGATACTAAGTACCTCCCTACCACTTCACCCGAAGTTTACTTCATAACAGCAAACTGTTGTACTGCTGGAAGGAGTACCTACCAAGCGGCCCTTCCTATGATACCACCCGAACAACTCTGGACACTGGTGATTCTCACCATCCATGCTGGTGAGAACTTAACCTCAACCAGAGCCACAAAGAACGCTGGGATATCAGTGGTTCCTGGAGCACTGAGTAGGTCCATAAACAGACACAAAGGCTCAACCATTAGTTTTCCCCTTAATCCACAGAACTTGGTCACAGACGCAACAGTGGTCCTGCTTCTGAATCTGAACAGAGAGACGCCAGAATACCAAATGACCCTACTGAAGTCCTTCAAGGACAGAATCAGGTCTGCGATGGAGACCATGAAGTCTTCTAAAGGGACAGACCTAAACCCAACTACTCAACTATGCAACTTGATTATGTGTCCCCACAAGTCTGGGCCAAAATGCAGAACCAACCCAAAGAGGGTACCAGTATCCATGAGAATACAGGAGGCATTTTTGAAGCCCACCAAGGCCTTAATCATCAAAGCCACCCATTCCAGGCTTGGCAAGACCTCACACCAAAACATAAAGTGACACCCAAAGGCCCAGAATAATGTTTTGGGAAATTCAAAGGTCAAGGAAAAAGACCTGAAGAGTAACTATGCTTTTTGATAATGGAAAGTAGCTTCACAGTGCCCAAGCTTCAGCCTGTACTGACCGCCTTGCTCAGACTCAAAGGCTCCCTCTTTTTGTTCCCCACATTTTATTGATATGTATACGTGCAAAATTCAAGGTTTACAATGAGGTTGGGCATTTTGTGCACATATGTCTCTTGTCAAGGTGACAAGGGCTTTCCCACTCTTTTGTCCCTCCCCCTTTCCACCCCTCCCTCCTTTCTCCCCCATCGTACCCCTCTTTCACTTTGTCTTTCGTCTTAAGTTCCATAGGAGTTGTGATCTGGGTCTCTCATATCAGAGAGACCATTCGATGTTTCACCTTCTGCTTCTGACTCACTTCACTAAGCATGATGTCCTCAAGTTTCTTCCATTTGCCTGCAAAAGCCTCCACGCTGTTGGACTTTAAGATGCATAGTATTCCATTGTGTATAAATACCATAGTTTGTGTATCCACTGGTCTGTTGATGGGTATTTTGGTGACTTCCATATTTTAGCTATTGTTAGTTGTGCTGCTATAAACATGCAGCTGTAATCAAAAAGGCAATTTCCTGCCGGCCAGCCACCACCATCCCGCTCTGCAGCGGCGCTGCGGCGCTTGTGTCAGCTCTGCTTCTTCCTACGTGAAACCCGCTAGGAACAAGGCCAACTGGGAAAAATGTCTTCATTTTTCTGCTGGGGCTACCTGTGACCCGGACTCACTAGCAACAACAAAAACCAGCCAAACCACACACAGCAGAAGCCCTTGGGGTCAGGGCTCTACTCTGTGAAACTTAGCAGACCCTAAGTTTCTAACTTCTAGCTTCTCTAACTACTGACAAAGGGAGAGAGACCGCTTCCAAGATGAAAGACACAGACGTCAATATTTGTAAGATTCAAGATCAGGATGGAATTTGAACTATTAAAAAAGGAGAGGGGTGCACACTGGCAGCTTCCTCCACCTCCCAAGAAGTCAAAGAATCAGAGTCCAAAGCTGTTCCCCTGCGATGGTTTGCATCTGTTCTGGAATGTCCTCCAAGACCCCGAGTACCTGAGTATTTTGGAGTCTATGGATCATCTATGGACTTCATGCACTGTTGGGAGGTGGGGCCTGGTCAAGAGGGGTGGCTCCCTGGGGGCGTGGCCTGGACGGGTATGCTCCTCCCCCTGTCCGCTCCCTCCTCTTACAGCACCATGGGCAGCTGTTCTCCGCCAGACACTTTGCCACACCACCTTTTTTTCTTTTTTTCCCCCACTATTTTTATTAATATACACATGCAATACATAGTATTTACAGGGAATTTGGGTATTTCGTGCACATATGTATCATATCAACTTTACAATCCCTTCCCATTTCTGACTCTTCCACTCTCTCCCCACCCCTCCCCCAACTCCAGCTATCACTTCATGTGGTTCTATAGAATGTCTGTGTTCTGAGTTTCCCCAAGTCAGAGAGACTATACAGCACTTAACATATTAATCTTCCGCCTCTAAATCATTTCACCTAAGTCACCACTCTAACTCAGCTTCCTATTCCTCGAATGGGTCACAGTAATTAAATCTTGATGCCTCTTCTCTGAATCCAACCAATCCCTTTATTGGTATATTTACCAAAAGTGTTTTTTTCTATATTTTGCTTTATCTTTGTTGCTATTCTTAAACCTGGCCTTATCCACCAGTTCACATTAGAAAATAACTACAAGCATGTAGTTTAAAAGTCTAGTAAATTTTGGAAAAAAGAAGAAAAATATTTCAAATGCCTTAGCTGAATACTGCATACTTGTACATTCACAGGGTTATCTTTACATCAATCGGTTTTCTTAGGATAAATTTTCATCAGTGACCTAATAAGTGAATTGTTACAATAAAACAAAGTTAAAACTATATCACATTGCTACATTAAATGAACTTAAATCTATACCACATAAATATACTTAAAGTAACAGATATGAAGGTAAATTTAGTGATTTCAGAATTTTTTAAACTTTCATAACTTATTTACTCATATTTCACTGATTGCTAACATACTTTTTTCTCAGCTCATTCTCCTCTAGCTGTTGTCACTTTTCCTCTGGGGTCATTGGTGTCACTGGCCTTTCACTTGTTAAGTTTCCTTTAAGTTTTCTCTGCAGTACTGGCTCAGTGGCTGCCATCACCTTTGCCAGCTGACCACAAACAGACTGAGACTTCTGAACTGTGAGCTAAAATAAACCTCTCCTCCCTTGAGTTGTGGTGTCAGGTATTATGTCTCAGCAATGAGAAAGTTAACTACGATAACACCTCACTCAACTAATTCTGACATTTGTTATGTATTAAAAGCCCAGATCCTATTCACCCAACTTAGGGAAAACAGAATCCAGTTTTTGAAGGGAGGCCGGTGCTCCCCAACTTCTGCATTCCACTGTCCTGACTCCAGAACTGATCTCAGCCCAGCTCTAGAGAACAGCGTGACTGGGGCCTACCCCTGGCCAGCTGCTGGCTCCCTCCCTCCTCACTCGCCCACCTCCACCCCGGTGCCCAAGTCCTGGGGATTGGACCTGGACCCTTCTCACTGAGCTGCACCCCAGCCCACTTCATTTTTTATTTTGAGATAGGGTCTTGCCAAGTGTATATGACGCCCAGGTTGGGCTTGAACTTGATATCCTGCTGCCTCAGACACCCAAGCGCTAGCATTATAGACATGAATCACCCATGCAGCTCAGCTACTAGTTCTTAGAGAGCATGCGGGATGAATGCAGCTTAGGGGCCTCAGGCACCATCCCCCAGCTCAGAGCTGGGTAAGCTCCCTGCCTCCACACTGCACTGGCCCAGGAAGAACCTAAGTTCTGAAGTTGCAATAATCTATTGGTCACTGAGAGAGACAGAACCATGGTACCAGGATGGAGAAGAAAGAAGGGGTGAGAGAGAGGGAGAGAGAGACACACACACAGGGGGTAAATCAAGACAAGAGACACATGAACACATGGACACGCCCTCTCCTGGAAAGCATGGTGACACTCCGTGTGGAGCCTTAATGGCCGAGAGAGTCTCTTCAGGGAAGCGACCCCAGAGAAATCATAGACATGAAGATGGCTCCAGAGCAGTATTACAGTAAGATTGTTAACAAAATAAGCAGCACTGTGGGAGACAAGAGACATTAGGTAGCCATTAAGACTATTAAGAAAAATAATGTAATGACAAGTGTCCATGATTTGACCCAAGTGAAACGAGAGAGCAGACAGAGCTACATGAAAGGAACCATGTTTGTTCTGCACAAAAAAAAACATGTAAGTACAAAGGAAAAAAACCAAAAGGAGGGAATTCAAAAATCTTAACAATGATCATTTCTAGATGTGGTTACAAGTGGGATTTCTGCTTTTTCGTCTTAGTCCAGGTTTCTATATTCCTGTCAAATACATTTCTTTGTCATGAGAAAACAAATTTCATATATATAATCTTCAGTAGCAATATCCTCAGTTCAAAAGGCAACATTCAGTGGACCCCTGCTAGGTGCTTGGAGGAACAAAAGCAAACACTCCGGCCCTCGAGGAGTTCATAGTCACGTGAGTTACATACATCCCGGGAAAACGTGGCCATGAATTAAAAACTCTACAAGCCAATCAAACACTAGGTGGAGAGGCAGAGGCAGGCCCCACCTGGTCATTAACATGTCAGCGCTGAGGCATAAAGTGTGTCTGTCTAGCACGAAGTGAAACTCCGCGAACATCAGCTCCTGCAGCAGTACCTCTGAAACCCCGACGGACTGCAGTGGCCTTCCTTCTGCCCTCCCACCCCACTTTCTTTGGTGGTACTGAGGATCGAGTCCAGGGCCTTCACACTGAGTGATATTCCCGAGCCTAGCCCATTACTGAGTACTGATTTTGACGTGGGTCTCAGCAAGTTACTAAGTTGCCCAAGTTGGCCTTGAATTTATGATCCTCCTGCCTCAGCCTCCCCTAGTTCTGGGATCACAGGCCTGTGCTACCAGCCCAGCTGAGTCTCTCAGAGGAGAAGCCCCAATTATTTTGGAGGCCATGTGCCAGCCTCAAAGGCCACACTTGTTGCCCGGCTTACATCCAGGTGGTATCATCAAGTCCTATCCAGGAAGATATGAACACAGGTTGTCATATGGAAGGCCCAAGAAAGCTCCTTAAGTGAGCGACAGGTGCCAACACAGGCCCTTTTCATCCTCCTCCTCTGTTTCTCCCCATCTTGGGGACAGAATATAGACGCAATGGCCAGAGCTTCCGCAGCCATCCTAGACCAAACTGAGGATCAGCGAAAAGATAAAACAGATCAGAACACAGACAGCATGGCAGTGCCTCCCATCAACTCAGCAGAACCTACATCTGCTCCCGTACTTCTGTGAAGGATAAATTATTTTAAGCCACTGAGTTCATATTTTTTGTTACCAGCAGCCAAACATGATTCCAAAATCACAGATCCAATAATACTATTATTTGTCATTTTACTGCATGGCTTGTAGACTGCACTTTAAGGAGCCCAGAGTTTCCTCAGAAATACCCACCTGAAGAGCTGCCATGGAAAGCAGAGAGAAGAGAGACCCAGAAATCGAGCTGTGGCTTGCTGCCCCTCACTTCCTTCCCTTTACAAAGGAAGTGCTGAGGATTTCAATGGTTAATTTTGTATAAAGTTCTATATACTCAAAAGAATTGAAATCAGAGTCTAAAAGACATACTGGTTTTTTCTTTTATCTTTTAAATTATTTACACATCACATCCCTTTCTCCTTCCTATCCCCTTTCTCCTATGTTCCCTTTCCTGCTCCACTAAGTCTCTCTTTTATGTTTTGAATTTCTTAGAGAAAACACACAATATTTATCCTTCTGTCTGATTCATTTTGATAAGCACACTGTAGTCTCAAGGTGTATCCATTTCCCTACAAATGACTCAAATTGGTTAAATGAGATATTTGTAGACCCACTCTCATAGCAGCACTGTAACCAGAAGGAGAGAGCAAGCCAACTGGCCATCATCAGGCACACAAGTAAAGCATAACACAGGTACACGTATGACAAGATGCTACTCAGCGGGCCTTGAGAACATTCTACTGACTTCCAGCCCCCACAGCCTCCCCGCCCTCCACTCTGGGGTTCAAAAGAGGCCATCTGAAATAAACACCCAAGGCTACTCACTCTCAGCTGCCTATCTTCTCACCAGTTCAATCTTTTGGGGCAACCAACCGGATGTGTTAACTGCGGGGGCCCAGCTGATGGATAGTTACTTAATGAGATTTGTGTCAGACTGATGCAGGGAAGCCGGAGAAATGAAATCAAAACCTACAATACAGGGGAATAAATATGAAAAGCAGTTCTGGGTCACCTACATAACCAGAGGCAGCGTACATTAAAAAGGAAAGAGATTGAGTTTTAAATCACATACATTCCACCCCTCTAGGCAGAAACAAGTCCTACAGAAACAGAAAATTGTACCTTTCCAATAACCCTAAATTGTTATTTATTTCTGAATCTTCACCTGTAACCATCCAGTTCTTTGAGGTTTCTATACACTGCCAAAAAAAAAAAACTGATTGCAAGTCAGAATCTCAACTCTCAACACATACACACGTGCAGATCCAACCTACAACCGATGTTTTCATCCACCTTTCATTGTGTTTAAGTTTTCTGCTCAAGACACTTATTAATTTTCCTTTCAACACAAAGGAAAAGTGTGAAGGCAAATTCTTTTTACCCAGAGGTTTTTCCCACTCCTTTCCTCTGTACTGTTTGGAGCCTTCTCACAGAATCAGAAAGCAAGAACCCAAAGAATATCTCTATATTCTGCAGGTGAGAATACACCATTACAGGAAGGTTATATAGGGCAGGGAAACGCAGAGACAGTGATTTCCGTAGGAAATTCCCGACAAGCTCCAGCGGCAGCACACAGGGAAGATGGGCCTGCACCGCTCCCAACACGTGTGCCAAAAAACATTCCTCCAAGTGGGAAAATGGACTGTTGCAGCTCCCCAATTTCAAATGAAGTATTCAGACCTGGGGGACACACTCATACACAGCAAGCAGAAAGCACAAGCACTGTGGGATGCTCAGTGCTACCTGGTTTCTGGATGACTTCTGCTGAATCTGGCACGTATCAGTGGAGAGGAACTCAATAGTCTGTGTCCATCTTCCCCAAACTTATTAAACACCAGAGACAATGACAATAATTGAGAACACGTCCATTTCCAACTGCAAAGATCATTTAATAAATACCTTAGAAGAACAAAGAAAAATGAGGAGAGAACTGAAAGGTTAATAGGAAAAAGAGGGAAATGTTCCAGGAGAAATACAGACATCAAACCAAAAAGGAAGAGAAAGGAAGAGAGAACGAGTATGTAACAAAGAAAGACAGAGACACAGACAAAATGAGCATTGGACGGAAGCAGGGGACTAAAGCCAGGGGCAGAGGCACACACCTGCGATCCCAGAACTAGGGAGGCTGAAGCAGCAGGACCACAAGTCTAAGCCCACCCTGAGCAACTTAGCAAGACCTGTCTCAAAATAAAAAAGAACTCCTTGCAAAGGCCTGGGTTCGATCCCTGGTACCAAAAACAGGGGGAACTGAGAAGCAGAGAGAAATGTCACCCACTTAGCCCATAGTTTCTGAGTACCTGACATAACACCCAGCAAGGAGGCAGTCACTCCCTGATTTCACTCCTAGGATAAACAGCGTGCAGGTAAGTCTAGAAAGAGAATCAGCAAGTCTACAAACAAAAGATCCCCCAAAATCTTTGGGCTGAAGCCAAAGTTTATTTCCTCTGTAAATATCAAGCCATTTTGAAACAAAGTAATGAAGAGAAATGCTGGTGTAGAAGCAAATTCAATCAGACATGCCACTGTCTAGGATTAGAGTGGCGCGTCTCGTCCATTGTCACAGAAGACACATCCATTTTGGAAGTACGGTTGGAAAATGGTTTGCTTCTGGCCCTCAGTTCC
This sequence comes from Ctenodactylus gundi, assembly GCA_004027205.1. Taxonomy (NCBI): domain Eukaryota; kingdom Metazoa; phylum Chordata; class Mammalia; order Rodentia; family Ctenodactylidae; genus Ctenodactylus; species Ctenodactylus gundi. The sequence goes on along the minus strand of PVKB01004364.1, from coordinate 119,067 downwards.
ACAAGAGTGTGGCAGGGAGTCACAGGCCAGCCAGCCCAACCCCAGTGTCCCTCCCGAGTCACAACCATCCCAGGACAGCTTCTGCACAAGCTTCATGAACCCCTAGGCTTACTTACAGTAATCAACTTGCACAGTAACTCGGGATCAAAGTCCCTGCAGCAGGGGGAGAATCACGCTCCCATGAGTAGCCAAATTTCCTGAAGTTTCAACTATCATGCATCAAACTCATTGGAAGATTAAAAACTAAATCTGTTCTTTATAATTAGGCAAGAAGAAAGCTAAAATTGCATACATAACACAATTTTAAAATTCCTAAATCATGTACCCCTCAATGTATTGAGTCGGAGACTCATCAGACTTTTTTTGATTAGTGTATAATTTTTGAATTGTATGCTTTTAAGTCATTGCTGCCTTCCCATGCTCACCATTGTTCAAATTGTGACTTTCAAATAATAAAGCAGAATTTCAATGGGGAAAAAAAGGAAATATAAACTCAGGATTCAAGCTTTTATACCCCATCCACAAGTAAAGAAATTGTACCACAGGAAAAATGGAGGGATTTCTACAGGGCTTGCTGACACTTTCCTTGTTATTGACCAACTCTAAACCCTGTAAAGTATCCTTAAACAGGTAAAGGCTTCATTCTCAAAATACATAGAGGGTCAAAGTTCCTACCCCACACTAACTTCTAGAAATCTAAAACGAGGACACACCAGATAGAGGGTGCAGTTCATCACCCTTTCTACAAAGTAGAAGAGGAACTCAGCAAAACAAACGGTAGCACCTTGGTTGACAGGTCTTGGTTACAAGACTTCATGTAAGCCACAGGAAAAACACTTAAAACACACAAGTGTGAGGAAAGGCAAAACGGTAAATAGAATCAGGAGATGGGCCCAGAGGAGCTCCATTGGGAAGCTGACATTAGCTGAACAACAAAATGGCTGCCAACCATCTGCTTCTTTGATCTCCCTACTCCCGGGTTCTTCTTTTTAAACTTTGGGCATGCAAATTTCACCAGCTCTGCTCACAAAAGAACAAAGTGGGGAGGAGGATCAATCAACACATCACAGTCTCATAACTACGTGACCAACTGGTACCATAAATTGTGAGTTAAATCACTGACCTGGGGACTGGAGGTACAGCTCAACGGTTAAAGCGCTTGCCTAGCAAGTGCAAGGCCATGAGTTCAACTCCCCATGGTAGCATATGCCTGTAATGCTAACAATCAGGAGGCTGAGGCAGGATGATTGCTGTGAATTCAAGGCCAGCTTGGGCACCATAGTTGAGGATCAGCCTGGACTACAGAGCAAGATTCGTTTTCAAAAAAACTCACTGACTTAGGATGACAGCCCAATTTCTGAGCACACATAAAAATGAGAGAAACCCAAAAATGATAAAAGGAGACAGGATGTGCCAGGAGGATGGACTCCCTGGTCAGGGTCCTGTCCTCACTGCCCTCACAGTGAGGGACATTTTGTCTCTCTCTCCGTTGTAATTAGTCTACATTACTCTGCAGGTCACCTCAGCAATATGGGGTAACTTCTCCAACTCCAACCTATTTTTCAATATTGGTTTGAGAATAAGAACCCAAAACAGCAGCTTAAGACATGCTTGAGCTCACCCAGCAGCACAACGAAAGTGAGCTAGTAATTCACAAAAAGGAAATTTAATTCATAAATATCAAGAAAAATATTCCATCTCCACAGCGACGCAGGAAACATAACCAGCTAATTTTTTGCCTGCTGGAGTTCAAATCGTACTCAGCCATTAACGTTGGCAGGAGGTGGTGGCAGGGCCTGTCTGCAGGTGACACGTTCAAACAGGCAGAATCCTTCTGGGAAGCAACATGAAACCTGCAACACAAGCCAGAGAGGCCTTTCTGGCGCACTGGGTTTAAGTACTGAATGGCACCTGTGGTGGGGGTCTCTGCCTGCAGACACAACCTGATCAGATTGGTCCTGAAGCCTCACTTTCCTGTGCTATAGGTCTACACGTCCATTCCATGAAAATTTAAGCAGGCAGGCCTGTTCCTCACAGGACCACAGCCTCCCAAATAATCAAAGATACATGGATATTCTATATGCTGAAGAGACTTCCTCTGCAATATTTTCCAGCAAATCAACACAAAATGGCCAACGGAGGGAAACTGAACAAATTCTGAGCTGGAGCTGAAGCTGGTGGCCTATAATCTCAAGCACCCCGAGAGACTGAGGTACCATCTCATAATGGAGTCCAGCCAGAGTGACTCAGTCGACTTAACAAGACCCTTTCTCAAAATCAATCTATAAAATAAGCTAGGGATATAGCTCAGGATAAAAGTCATGGGTTCAATCCTGAGTATTGCAAGATAAATTAAATCATTCTGTTCTCCATACAGAATATCAAGCAGTCACTTTAAGTTAGTCATACGGGCCACGTAATAATAGAAAGTGCTCTGATAGACAAAGGGGACAGGAAGGCATAGAACTGTACATACAGCAGGAGCTCACCAGGACTTGAACGGACGTCGGTAAGAGGGAGAGTCCTGTGACAGAAAGCCCGCCCTTCCTTCCTCTAGCACCCAGCACCACACAGTGGGAAGGTACTGAGCTCTGCCATCCAACTGTGTGATGTTTACACCCTACTTAACCAAGTGGTGTCTCGGGCACCTCATCAGCCAGCTCAACCTTCAAGTGACTTCTTATAAAGAAACACGAATTCATATTAAAATCTTTTTCACTTCCTTTTCATTTAAATTCATCTTAACTGGTACATAAAAATGTAAAAGCTTTTGCATATTAATAGAGTCCTAATGTTCTGATATAGGTATGCACTATATAATGTTTTAATTACAAATGCTATCTTCCCAAAGATTCATTTTTCCTCGTAATGAAAACACTCGCCATCCTTTCTTGTGGCTTCCGAAGCATGCATCGTTACCTGAGGCTGCTCCACTGTGCACGGCAGATCGGACCGCTGACAGCAGCATCCTGCCCTCCCCCTGCTCCTCTCCACAGCTCCGGGACCATCGCTCTACCCTAAATTCCTTGGAGCTCAACTTTCTTAAGTTGCATTGATGAGTGAGATCATGTCTAGCTTATTGCATCCATGTTGTTGCAAATGAAACGATTTCATTCTCGTTTGATGTGTGAGATTACATTTTCTTTACCCACTCAACAGCTGACAGCACTTGGCGGCTGGGTTTTTGGGGGTTTGTTTTTTGAGCCAGGGTCTTGCTCAGCAGCCCAGGCTGGTCCTGAACTCACTATGTAGTCCAGGCTGGGCTCCAACACACAGCAATCTTCCTGCCTCAGCCTTCCAAGTGTTAAGATTCCACGAATGCACCACCAAGCCCCGCTTACGTGATGCTGCAGAACCTACCCAAGGGCCTTACGCTTGCTAGTGTCTATTTTCTGTTTGGATCACAGTTGATCTTAGTAAGGGTGAAGTGATGTATCCATGTGGTTTTCATCTAATTAGAATACTAAGGATTTTTTTGAGACAGGATCTCAGTCTGTAGCCCATGCTGCCCCTAAACTCACTGTGGAGCCCAGACTAACCTCAAATTCACAGCAATCCTCCTGCCTCAGCCTGAGTGCATATGCCACCATGCTTGGCTTATGTGGAGCTAAGGAATCAAACCCAGGGCCTTGTACTTGCTAGGCAACTGTCTTAACCATTGTGCTATTCATCCAGGACCTTGAATATTTTTTCACATTTTTAACATCCTGTTAGTCACTGGTATTAGAGATTCAATTCAATGTCATATCTGTTTATTTTTTGCTTGTTTCATGTGCTTTTGGGCTCTTGTCAGGGGCCGGGGGCTGGTGGGGGGGGCCTTACAATGTTTTCTATACCAAGTCTGGTGCCCTGAGTTTTCTTCTAGTAGTTTCATAGTTTCCAATATTATACTTACATCTTTAATCCACTGTGAATTGGTTTCCATGAGTGTAACTGATTACTCTTCTACATGTGGATACCCAATTTTCTCAGCAGCATTTATAGAAAAGCCTATCTTTTCTGCAATGTGTGCCCTCAGCCATCCTGTCACAGCACCTTGGCCCTCAAAGCAGGGCTCACCCCTGGCGCTCGGCTCTCGCTGTAGTCTGGGCCGTGCTTCCAACCCTCACCACACTCTTTTCAACACTTCTAGTACCTTCTGAAGTCAGATGGTACCTGCTGCTTTTTTATTTTTAATCAAAATGGCTTTGGTTAGTCAAAGTTATTTGTGACTCTGTACAAATTTTAGGATTTTTCTAGTTCTGTAAGGAAACACATTGGTATTTTGATAGAGATTACATTGAATCTGTAGGTACCTGTGGGTAATACAGACATTTTAACAATACTGATTATTCTAATCTATGATTGTGGTATATCTTTCCACTTTCTTCCTCTCCAATTTATTTCTTGAGTGTTTTATAATTTTCAGTATAGAGATCTTCTATTAATCTTTTTTTGAGATAGTCTCACTCTGCAGTCCACGCTGGTCCTGAACTCACTACATAGCCCAGGCAGGCCTCTAATGAATGGCAGTCCTCCTGTCTCAGCCTCCCAAGTACTGATTATAGGCATGCACCAACATACCCAGCTAATTTTTGTGTGGTGCTTGGAGAACAAACCCAGGACCTTGCACATGCAAAGCACGCACTTCAACCACTGAGCTACACCCCCAGCACGAACCCCTCATTCTTCAAAGCTGCAACTGTTATAGTCCAAGACATTTCTAGGCGATAGAGTAATATTCTTGTGCATTTTGGAAGTTTATAGTTTTTTTCAACTTGATGAAACAGGTGTAAGGCTAACTTGATCATTAGTTTAAGAATAAATTAACCACTTTGCAGCATAGACCGATCCATTTCCAAATATAACAGCATTGCCTCTACAGATGAAAGGCTCTCCTAGGCCGGAGCAAGGGTGAGGGACACATAGCAGAACAGGTGGCCACTGAAACAGTCTGGCCAATCCTGCCCCGGTGCTTATCGACACCTCTTCCCTTGGGACCGCTGAGGCTCCAGCAGATGTGTTTCTCATGAAGAAAAAGTGATTGTTTACTGGAGAAATAAAACCTATTTTTTGCAACTGATAAATTATTGCTTGATTCTCTTTCTACATGGAAAGCTAAAACCAACTTCTCTAGTTTTACAACCAGCTCCTGAGTTGAAACACCAGGTTTAAAGACACTCTGCAAGCAAATTGAGTGGAAACTAACTTCTACAAACATCATTGTTGCTGCTGCTGTCATCGTTGTTGTTTTGGGGAATACTGTCTGTTGAATGTGGAAGTCTTAGAACAGGAAAGTAAGGCTGATAGGCCAAATCTGAGCTGACTCCAATTTTTATCAATAAAGTTTTATTGGCTGGCATACATGGGCATTTGTACAATGATTATGGTGACTACAACAACAGAGCTTAGTAGCTATGACTGAGACCTATCTGGCCAGCAACATATTCATTAATATTACCTGTCCCTTTAGAGACAGTTTGCTGAACTCTGTACTACAAAGAATTAAGATAATATATTGGAATTACCCCACGAGGCTGTATGATTCAGGACAGAGTTACCTAAGATATCAAGCCAAGAAAACGTCAGCAGTGAAGGCAGGGCCGTAGGAGGCACTTCCAGGCCAGCACAAGTCATTCTCATGGACTTGGCTAGGAGCATTATCCTGGGAGAGGGCCTGGAGATGGCCTGCCTACCCCATCCCCACATCAGATGCTAAGCAAATTCCCCGATGCAAGGCCTCTGAAGAATGGAGAAAGCATCTTAATTGATGAAAGGTCATATGATAGTCCAAAAAACGTCATTTTTCAAAGAGAATTTAGAAGATTTTTTACATGGTATGAAATATACGTATTTGGGCTCATCTGATGTGGTTCACAAGGAGGCAGGCAATACAAGTACCCGCGCACACTGACTCTGGATCCAACTGACACTTGGCTTCAGGGAAATCAGATTCATCTTTGACCAGCCACCCTTATCCCCTCCACCTTCTCTCTCTCTCTCTCTCTCTCTCTCTCTCTCTCTCTCTCTCTCTCTCTCTCTCTCTCTCTCTCTCTGTGTGTGTGTGTGTGTGTGTGTGAGTGTCACAAACTTAAGTGTGAGGTGTGACACCTAGGTCTAAGCCAGACCTGAAACCTTAGGGCTGCCCCCACTTCCATCACTCGCCGGTGCACACTCCAAATCCCACAGATGAGTGCACACTCCGTGCCAAGCACTGTGCCGGTGTTTGGTGTGGAAGCCAATAGCACAAACAGGAATTCTGTACCACCGCAGAGCGTACAGGCTAGCAGAGAGACTGAAAACATGTCAAGTAGCAGATTTAAAGCTTCGAAGTTTGACATTTGTGATGAGCAACACAAGTCAGATGCTGAGGGGGAACCACCTGGGGCTGCTTTAGTCGGAAGGACTCCCGAGTGGGGGAGAGTCCTCGTTCCACCTGAGGAATGCACAGGAAGGAGCCTGCAAGGCCACAAGGAGTGGGAGAGAATGGGCCGTCCAGGGACGGCACGAGTGCCGGACTCGCTAGATGCTGCCTCATGTGGCCGGTGAGGGCATGTAACTGGCACAGCATCTTGGGCTATGAAATGAAGCTCCTCTGGCTGACACTAGCCACATGGCCGCAGGTAGACCAAATCTTTGTGTTCCTGACTTTCTCACATGAACAAAGGAGAGACTGAAGGGGTCAGTGACTTAGGTCCATCCCAGCTCTGAGGCAGAACATGCTTGTGTCCATTGAAGGGATTATGTCAACTTGTATGGATTATGTCCACACATCCATTAGGATTAGGGTTGGTCAACCACCCTAGATTGGGGATCAAGAACTGGTGTGGATTAGAGTGTGAGTGATTTGTGGGCTGGCCAATGAGAGAAGAGCACCCACCCAGATGTGGGAGGGCCAACTGGAACTCCAACGGTATAAAAGGGAGGAAGAGGGACAATTGTTATAGCTCTTCCTCTGGGAAAGCTCTTGCCTTCGTGACTGTCTATGGACTGTGCCTTGCTACACACTGCAGATTGTCAGCACAGATTCGCTCCAGTCTCCACTTGTGCCTGTCTGTCTGTTGCGGCTCTTCAGTTGCCAATCTCCAGGCTTCGGTCTTCACCGGAGATCTACAGCAGACTCTCACCTCACCGGCTGTCCTGCGGTCCCGGATGGGAGATCTACTTCACAGGTGAGCAGCCATCTTGGACCACCTCTATCCTTGGATTTGTAAGCCTTCCTAATAGACCTTTTTGTAATAAAATCTGTAAATTCTGTCTTTTGAAAGAACCCAAGCTCTGAAGTGAGGCAGTGAGCTGGAGCACAGTGGGCACAGTGAAGGAGAGGATCAGGACGAGGCCAGCCAGGAGGGCGGAGGCCACGTCAAGCAGGGTCTTACAAGTCCTGCCAAGGAATTTGGGGTTTGTTTTAATTGCAGTGGGAAGTATCAGGATCATGTGTGTATTAAAGAGAAAACAAAACTCTGTGTTGCAGAGAACACAGAGAGTGGGGTGTGGCAGCAGGAACAGCGGGAGCAGGAAGTTGCTGTACCCTGGTAAGAGACAATCATGCCCATGGTATAGCTGGGGTAAAGCGGCCGATCTCAAGTATCTACTACAATCAGCTGGAAGTGGTCACACAGGAACAACTTGCTGAGAAAGAGTCTCAGCCGAGCCAGGCTCATGGGAAAAGCATCCTATTTATTAGCGATGCCCACACAGGTGGTGGAGGGCATCCAACTTCAAAATGTATCAACATAAAGTAAGATCTGCAAATACAATGTTTATATCTTGGGGGGGGGGAAGGTTTTATTAAAGTAAAAGATACACTGCCATTAATCTCCCTCAAACTAACTCCTCTTTGCTCCACACATACTTACCCCTCCATTCTTGCCACTTTTTACTCTGATCCTGAGCTTGCTATATAGCCAAGGGTGGCCTTGAACTCACGGAAACCCTCTGGTGTCTGCCTCCCAAGTGCTGGGCTTACAGGCCACTATGCCTATCTTATGTGGAGTTGGGTTATCAAACCCAAACCTGTACTTGATAGGCAAGCGCCCTAATGGGCTGAGCTATACCCCCAGCCCCTGTTCTTCCCACTTTCTGAAGCACTTCTGCAATCTTCTTTGGTATCTCTAGTTGTCCTATCAGAGTGACCTTGATGTCCTCAAAATGCTTAATTTTCATGCTCATTTTGACTTTAGGGAAGAAAGAGTCAGAAATCAGACGGTCAGATCCAGTGCAGAGAGGAATGAGGACACAGTGTCATGCTTTTGTGAGCTGGCCTTTCCACCATATGTCACACTCACCTTTTTTTTCAATCACACCTTGTAAAGACAAGAAAGAGGACTTCCAGAAACACCTTAGAGAGTGGCAAGAATGTGGGATAAATGCGTCAGAAGTAAGGGGAGGACTCTGGGGAGTCAGTGGCAATGTTTAAGTTAAACATTCCCTGGAGAGCTTGGTCACAATGTGTCTTTCTTCTAGCTACTGACAGAAGCTTCTGGCGTTCTGTGCCCCTCACACCTGCGTCACACTTTGCCCAGGGGTCGTGAGACAGCAGGTCTGCGGTGCAAGTTCCGCGGAGGAGGCATGGGTGCGGGGCCACTGGCTTCACTTGGGACAGCAGGCCTCAAGAGAACTCACTCCTGCCTCCCTCAGATTTGCATGGGATGCCAGCATCACCCAGGGCCCGACTCAGCAAGGAAACAACAAACGCTGATTAAATTCAGTTGGTCATTGTTACGCATGTGAGTTGCAGCCCTCAACTGCTATTAAAAAAGGATTCCAAGAAACACCAAGTGGCTGGCCATAAAAAACGTCACCCAGGAAGTGAGCAACATGCTAAGAGGGTCCTGACCACCACGCTGGGGATGCACTCATCATTACTGAAGGACATTGGGGTGGGATTTGGGGAATGCACAAAGGTGAGAACCCGGCTTCCCAGGACCGACGCCTACAGGGTGACCGCAGAGCACTACGCTCCAGAGGCGACAGCAGGGAAAGAGGTGCTACTGCTGGGTCCCCAGGAGAACAGCAGCCCACTGCAGGAACCCTAATGCACAGCTTCAGACAGGGACGCCGGCCATACGAACGCCACTCCATGAGGAGTCTACATCCTGGGCCTGGAGCCCACACCATCCTGGCCCACAGTCCCATCTAGCTGCAAGCATTGTCTAAGCCTCCCCATCAAAGCCAGACCAAAATCAGGCCCGAGTCAAGGATTGTAGCCAGACTGCCACCTGCAGCTGGACTCCACTAGCCAGTGGACCCACTGCTCAATGAACGCATCCAAAACCTGAAGGCTCAATGGGAGCATTCCACTTCCCCAAAAACCAGCGTTCCTTTTCTAAAGTAAACACAGGCAGCTGCACCCGCAGACCCAGCCAGGCTGGCTCCCATCAGTCACCGAGGCTACTGGTGCCTGTCCCTGAGGTCTCCCCTGTGAACTCACAGAAGTACAAAAGCCTTCAACTTCTAAGCGCTCACCGTTAACTGCACATTGACTTTCAGGAGACCATCCAAGAGCCATGGGCACAACTCCCCATCACGGGGAGGGGCTCCACGCTCTCACCCCTCTGGGCCTCTGCTGGTCACTTGCACCAACTCCCAGCGAGGGTGACCTCCACTTACCCTCCCCCTCCCTGAATGCTGAGAGGTAACATTCAGTACAGACGGCACCTTGTGGGTCTCCAGAATGTTGGACAAAACTGTTCTTCAGATAGCGTAAGCACAAAAGATGAATTGTCAAGATTACCTGTTAGGAAGGGGCAGGGCAGCCATCACTGTTGTGCAAGGAATTAGGCGCTATGGATGAATCTGCCGTTCTAGAATGCCGGAATGAGGGCTGGATGCTGGCTGGTGTCCCAGTGTAAAACACAGAGCCCCGACGCCTCATCTGTCCAACAGGAGGTAGTGAAGAGGCAGTAGGGCCTCTTCATTATGCCAGTGTTTTACTATAAACTTAACTACAACCAGAGCAGAGAAGCAGAGGTAGGGCTGGTGACTGGAAAGTGTGTGAGTCCAGAAACAAGAAAAGGATTTGGCTGGACTTTGCTGAGATCTGAGATCTGGTTAAATCCCTCCACCAGCTCCTTGACTCTTCAAACAATTCAGGGAAGGCTGAGAACGTCCCACACTGTCTCTGCCTTGTCGCGTATACCTGGGCTGACCTGGATGCAGACTGTGTAGCATTCCCAGAGCAAAGCACCAAAGACGCCTTTTCAAGGCTGGGTGTTTGGGCTTCTGCCATCTCTAACCGCCCAGTGGCAAAGGCTTTGCTACTGATGTATATGGAGATCAAGATCTCTGGGCTGGCTAGCAACAATGTAAGCGCCCCTGCTGGCTCAGCGCAGAACATCCAGGACTCCAGCGGCAGCTCCACTCTCTACAAGGGCCCTGTGTACAATCTCCTGCGCTCATTGTAAAACAAGCACAAACAGATCCTGCTATTCAAATACTGTCTCCCAGGCCTCCCTCAGGCTCTTTCATAAAGTCTATGGAAGCATCCAAAGGACACGCAGAATGCCACAGAGCTTGTCTCCGTGGATCATCTGACTTTGTGTCTACTTACTGCCAAAAAAAAAAAAAAAAAAAGTTCTCCCAGCGCCCCTCCCTATTCTGACCTGCACTCCCACACAGCTGTCAGTCCTCCCACAGATGTCCCATCTCTACCTCTTAAGACTAAATAAACCGTTGTTTCCTACCTTGAGTCTCCTTGAGCATTCTGCCACAATGTTGCAAAGCTGACAAATACAAATCCCTAGCTCAGGGTCACTGGCTAGAGTGGACTAAGAACAGGCAAGCATGGTAGGAGATACACGGGGAACAGTGGGTCCACAGCACCTCAAAGCCAAGGCAACGTCCTAACAGAGAGAAGAACAAAATGTACCTAAAATCAAACCCACAGGAACAAGGACCACTACTTAATCTATCCTGTGCTCTATTTTTTTATAAATTTTAATTTTTTTGAGACAGGGTCTCATTTTATAGTCCAGATTGGTCCTGACCTCACTATATTGCTCAGGCTTGGCCTTGAACTCACAGTAATTCTCCTCCCTTAGGCTCTCTAGAGCCGGGATTGCAGGCATGCACCACCACACCTGGATTTTTTTTTTTACACTTTCCATATTTTAAGACAGGAGCAGGTGACAAGGAGAACTAGAAGGAGGAGGGGAATGGGGAGCCAAAAAGTTGAACTCACTGGCTTCCACAGAAAATGTCTGTCAACCCCTGGTCTCTAAGATATAGTAGAGGATAAACAATTACTTCATGTAATTTGGAAGCACAATGAGGTTTGTGGACGCTCTGGAAGGAAGCCAACCATGAAGCACTGGCAGACACAGTTCAGGAGGACAAGCAAGCCACCCCCCACCTGCAGGGAAGAGCTGCACCGCACTGGGGAAAACCATCTTATTTGGGTGTGGGAGGAGGCAGGCCTCCAGACGCCCACAGCCCACAGAGAAAAGAGGATGGCATCGCAAGACACAGCCAAGACAGGAGAGGCCTGAGGGGCATATACCTGAAAAAATCCAGGTGCACCTGTTCGAGGTCTTTTCTGGTAGGCAGACCAGGCATCTCCCCCTAAGACTGCCCATCACCAATCAAAAAAAAATTTTTTTTTTCAGTCCTGGGAAAGGCTCACACTGAGCCCCATCCCCAGTCCATTTTTATTTTTGAAATAGGGTATCGCTAAGTGGCTACGCTGTCCAAGCGGGACTCAAACTCATTATCCTCCTGCCTCAGCCTCCCAGAGGATTAGATCCACAACAACCTGCCAGAGTTGTTCATTTTTTAATCTACTGTGTGGTCTTAGGTTTGGTGGCCTAAATTCTGTTTTGGTTTCCCCCTTTCGGAATGAAGATCTAATAGAAAATGCCTGATAGAATTGGTTTGAGGATTCAATGAGTGAATACACATTTCTTTTTAAAGTGGCCAAAGAGGTGGCACCAGTACTATCGCTTCTCGGCCTTTTGGCTAAGCTCAGGGGCAGACCCAGCACTACCTAAGGGGAGCCATTCCCGCTTTGACCACCCTCTACATAATATGGTGCTGAGAAGTCCAGGTTGCAGACGAGGAGATGGGACAGGTCTCTCCGTGGGCCTTGCTGGAGAGTGCATGGGGACTGTAGGAGAGGTGGCAGCACCGTGCAATAACCAAGCCATCTCTCCCGGGGGTCCTGAGAGCACCCAAGGAAGGAGGGTACCATACGAGGGAGACAGGGACGGGGCCTTTGTCAACAGACTCCGGGAGGGAAGCAATCAGCAGCAAGATTGGAGGGCACAGGTGCCACGATTTTATAACACGGCAGATGCTCAGTCCTGCCCCTCCCACTGCTTCTCCTCAGAGTTGTCAAGGTCACACCCAAGAAGCAGGGTGGCCCCGGAAAGCAACACACCTCTCAGAGAGTCATCCTTAGGCATGAGCGCGATGAGGTCCTGCTTTCTCAGGCTCAGTCACCCAGGTAGCTGCCCCCTAGACGCAGGATCTTCACTTCCTGTGTGGCCTCCAACCCCTCCCTGAGCCACTGGGCCCTCTCTGCAGCGGTGGCAAGCTTGTCACTCCTCCAGCCGTAGCTGAGATTACTACAGAGAGCCTGGCCAAAAAAAATGCTGAGTGGATGGAGGAGGAAAGGAAAAAAAAAAAAAAACCTCCTCCATACGATTCATATATGGGCAAGAGCTACAAACACAATCCAGGGCGCTAAAATTAATTTGTTCTCCTGCCAGTGAGGAGAGGGTGCAACCAGGCAGACGGGGAGAGAAACGTACTTAATGTGTACAGCACATGTTTATTCATTTTTAGAAACTGTGTGGCGCTGCCCCCTCTTCTCCCATAAAATCTGACCATCCCACTCAGCTGCTATTCTTATCCCTTGCTCATTTGCGTAATTTTAACACTGCAGAATATAGCTAGCCTAAGAATATTTTTTTATAATTACAGCCATCACAGGAACTGTCAGTATCTAATGAAGGATAATTTCAGCTATTATAAGAAGTTTAAAAGATCATTTTCATGAATAATTCGTAATATGAATCATTAAATTCAAACAATGTCAGAAATTCAAAAAAATTTTAAAAAGAAAAGAAAAATATTTTAGGTGCCTAAAGTCACCATCCCTTTAAAGGCAGAATTCAGCTTCTGACGCTCACAAACACAACACAACACACATGGCAGGTCGCAAGTGAGGGGAAGAAACGCGCACGTTGGCTTGTGTCACTTCCCCCTGGTGACTCTTTACCAGGTCTACACCCTGCAGGTAAGATCCAAGCCACTTGGCCAGTCAGACGGAGCCTCCTTCTTCTTACCCCACCTGTCTTTCTGGCTCATGCCACCTGCTGTTCCTGCCATCCAGGATCCCATGCAGGTCTCAGTTCCTTGGGATTCTGGGCCAGGTCACATTAGAAAAGAAACCTGTCTAGAAATGACAGAACCTACACTGGAGGCAGATAAAATAAATAAGCTACGCAACCACCTGGGTCCAGCCACGCTTGCACCCCAGGCTTCACAGCTCCACAATACCGTGTGCATCCTGGTTCCCTTCTGTCGGTCTCTACTGTGTGCCACAGGTCGGGGGAGTTACTACCACACGAGGCTGCAGGCCTCCACAGAGTGGGTTGTAGCAAAATCTCAGGTCCCACCGGGGCGATTGGGACCAAAGGCAACAGGACAGAATGGTCAGCAGGGGACACCGTGAAGGCAGAGTCTGGCAAGTGGTGGTGGTGATGGGTACGTGTGTGAGAGGAGGAAAACGCTGGGCGCGGGCGAGCCAGGATCAACAGGTGAGTGACTCGGCCAGACCCAAGAGATGACAACGACCTTTGAGTGCATCCACATGCGTGGAGGTGAACAAAGCCCCCCTCCCCCCAAGATGTGCTCTCTCTAGGGAAACAGGAAATTATACCGCAGCTCATCTTGAAGCTATACGGGCATTGTGTGTTAAAACACGCACGAGTTGCAATAACAATAACAACATACATGAGCTACAGAGTGAGACCCTGTCTCAAAAAAAGTATAACATAGATAAATATAGATAGAGACATACATACATACGAAGAAAATGGCTTAGATCAACAGAAGAAAGTATCCAACTTAACCAGATTATGATAATCCAGAATATTACCCCTTTCTACAAAACAACTAACTTCAAACTACATCAATTTTTTTTTTTTTTTTTGTAATACTGGGCATCAAGATGAAAGCCTTCACATTGAGCTATATTGCTAGCCCAATTTTATTTTAAATTTGAGACAGTAACTCATTAATTTGCCCAGGCTGGGCACAAACTTACAATCCTCATAACAGCCTCCCAAAGTGCCATGCCTGCACCACTGGGCCTGGCTCGAACTACATCTCTTTAGTGGGCAGGTGAAGATGACCTGAAATTCTCAAGTAACGTCTGTTAAAATGGAACTGATCAGGATACAGAGCACAAGAATGTTCTGCACACTCATGGTAAAGGGTAAGTACCATCCCAGGACAGTCTGGCTCAACTACAACCATGTACAGCAATGTGTACGCTTAGAAGAGTGCCCTTGAACATGGATGGCAGCCAGGAATGATTGGAAATGGCTTTTGCAAGCATGTTAGGTCCAAAATAACATCAGAGATGTCACCTGATGATACAGCACGCTGGGTTTCAGACCAGGGGTGACGGATGGAGGCTACGGCCTATTCTCACCTGGTGCCCACATTGCTGTACATCTCCCTCACCAAAATAAAGCCCAGGACATGAGGCAACCCCTTGGGGCTTCCTGCTAAGTTGTCTGCAATGACAAAGTCCTGAAGAACCTAAACATCACTTAGACATATTTAAAAAATTATAGACTATCACACAAGAATGATTAAGATCCGTAACTACTGCTCAGAGGGAAAATTCATGGCTGATAAGTGACATAGTATTAGCTGATAAAGGCAACATAGATCAGGGTCAGCAAATTTTTTCCTCAAGAGCCACATGGTAAATACTTTGGGGTTTGCAGGCCACTGGGTCTCTGTTGGAGCTGTCCAGCTCTCACTGTGGCCTGAAAGCAGACATAAACAGTAACAGATATGGCTGCAATCCAATAAAAAATCTTTAGAACACAAGCAGCACATCCATGGGTCAGAGTTTGCCAATCCCTGATTTAGAACACCATCGTACTTTGCGGTTAAAAAAATAAATAGAACAGGTATACCCTATGTTTGTAGGGCACAAGATTTGTATGAGCTTACAGACATCAGTTAACTCTGGATATCTAAAAGGGGAAACACTCAGAGAGATCAACTTTATGTCTGTATTGCTGGTCTGGTTATGACCAGTGCATGTTACTCATTTTTAAAATTCAAATACAATACTCCATTTTTTAATAACTGCACAAAATACAAACTATTCGGTGATTGCTTCCACTAAAATCAGTTCTCTATATTTCACCAAATTTTCATCACTGAACTAACAAAGAAATTCTTCCATAATTCATATTTAATTTGATGCCAACTGCCATAAAAAGAACTCTCCGACAAGCAAACGCTTAAAAGAGGTGGAAATAATAACAAGTCATGAGAAACCAAGAAAATAAACATTATTCTCTACTCAAGGTAAGAAACCAAATCAGATACAGGAAAGGTGGATTAAACTTTACACCCCAAGCCCGGGATCCACTGTGAGCTGGGCCCAGTGGTCACATCACAGCTCACAGATAGGGCGCACTGCACCAACGCTGTGCCATCCCCACGTGACATGACAAGTGAACGCTGTGCCGAGATCTGGGTGTGGCTCTCAAGTCCACTTTAATCAAAGTCTCCTAGCACTGACCTACATAGCTGACAAGCAAAACGTGTGCTCATGGTAGTGACTCCAATCCTCCACGCCACAGGACATGCTAGCGTCATGACAGAAATAAGCAGGGACAAAAGGCAACTGTTCACCATGGTGCTTAAACCCCAAGAGAGATGACTCCTGCTTCACCCACGCAGGGCTGAGTCACTGCTAGATGTGCTGCCACCGAAAGTTTCCAAGTGCTGAACAGGAGCCTTTTTCTACATGTGTCCATTGAATGAGACCCCACCATTTCTGCTGCCCTCACTCGCCTCCCCAGCCCTACCGCCCTGGTGGCTCATCACAAGCAGCTGCTACCTTACACGTAGAGCAGACTGGAAAGTGCCTCCTACCAGCCCCTTTTCCCTTGGCAAGAAAGCCACTGACTGCTATGGGCTGGACACTGAGCCACGTCGGCTGCTCCTCAGCATTCCCTGCAGTGGGGTACAGCCACAGGATAGTGTCACAGGTAGAAGGAAGAGAAGATTAGTGACCTGGAAGATTTAGCAGTAGAATTGACCCAAACTGAAATACAGAGAAAGGAAGAGAGAAATAAATATATGAAACAATCTGGGCAATGTAGTGGCTCAGTGAGATCCTATCTCAAAATCAGAAGCAAAATATGGACTGTGGAAAGAGCTTAGGCTGAAGGACATGCGTAGCAGCCTCAGTACCATAATCAACCAACCAATCAACGTCAAGTAACATGCCAACAATCATAGTGCTAGGCAAAGCTAACACTAGAACCTTCTGGGTTGGAACCCGTGTTCTTACCCTTCGATGCTGCAGTGCTTTCTGGTACAGGCTGAGGAATGAATGCATTCCTGCCATCCTTGGGAAGGGGGTCAGGGGGAGGAGGGGACAGGACAGTGGCAAGTGGCTTGCATGTCCATCAAACCCCATTTCTTGTCATCTGGATACGGTGGCTGGCTGTCACATAGGACTGGCTGCTGACAGGCACTTGATACTATTTACAACTACCAGGTACTGCGGTCTGATGTCCCTAGGAAAATCCCTACCTACTCTTTATTGCTGTTATGGTGCCATCAGCTTTCTTCTTAATCCATAAAAAAGGCCACTTACCCAGGAAGTAGCGGGTCACTAAGCCCTGTGGTGGGGACATTTACCCCAAGAGCAGTGTCTCACCTAGCTGAAAGGGTAAATTCCAATGTATTAGCAAACCTTCATGGCTATAACTACTTGTAATTTTTATTTATTTTTCCCTTTTTTGCTTGTCTCTTTTTTGTTCTCTAAACAAAAAAAAAATTTTTTTTAACTAGGAAAAAAAAAACACAGTTCGTTTGTCAACAGTAAAGCTACTAAGAAGCCATGTCAGGACTGTTTCAGGATGCGAAGATGAGTTCAGCAGGCCTCGGCCGGCCCAAGGCGCACGCTTGTTTGCCGCCACTCCAAAGCCTTCGTCTCGCCCAGAAGGCAGCCGGGGGCAGAAGCGGGGCCACCCAAGTACACAGAGCAGCTCCCGTGCTTCAGAACGGACAGACCCCAGGCAGAACACAGCAAGAGAAATTAAAGATAGAAGGGCGCTTGCCCCAGTTGGCTCCACGGGGAGGAACGAAAACACTTTCAGGGATGCAGGGTTCCTAAAACCGTGAGACTATAAAGAGAATCAAAAGAGAAATGGCAGGGGTTTAATGAGGAGCCAGGCCAGAATGCTAGTACAGTGCACACCTGGACTGATCCCTACAAGTCGGACCCAGCGTATGCAGACTGCGCAGCCCACGACGCAGCACCCAGGTATTGCCACCTCTGCTCCCCAGCTTGGCTGCCGGCTGAAATGCTGGGACTGGAAAGGCTACCACTCTGTCTTATGGCCACCTCGGCCACCAACGTGCAGCTCCAGGTGGACAGCAACTGTGCACTGCACACTTCCGTGTCAGGACCGCCACCACCTGCCAACATTCCCCAGCAGGGCACCCTGTGATGGGGACATCAGCTAACACTCCTGGAGCCCAGGTCGACTCAGCCACCAATGCACGGGCTCTGAGTATGCATTGCTCGCTTCTGGATCAGGACCTCGGGGCGCCCTGTGGTGAGGACCGTGTCTCACACACACACACTTGAATCCAACTGGGCCCAACACAGACACTCTGCCCTTTCTAAGCTCCAGTTTCTCTACCTGTAAAGAGGGGATTATACCAGGAACTGCCTGATAGGAAGGCTGCCTGGTAAGCACTCAGCGCAGGGCCTGGCATGTGGGGTTCAGGCCATATGAGCTCTCCACCTACTCCATAAATCCATATATGCATTCATTCATCAAACATGCTAAGCACCATTGTGTCTCAGAAGTTGGGTGCACAAGAGCATCAACAGCAAGCCAGGCCCTACTCTGGTACATCCCACATCCTGGTAAACATTTTTGACTGTTAAAAAAAAAAAAAAAAAAAAAAAAAGACATTAGAATTTTCTAGTACCTAACAGGCAGGAGCACTAGAGATCAGAGAGTGACTGACACCACGCTAAGGAAAGCCAGGACAGCTTCCCAGAACAGGAGCTCTGGCCCACGGGCAGCAGGGGTGTCTGGCAGCACAAAGACCCTGACAGAGTGAAGCGAAGGTGCCCACGGGAACGGGCCCACGCTTCCTGTGACACGCACAGAATGGGGATGGGACCATGCACGTCGGAAATAGCCCAGACCAGGGGATCAGCTGCTTCCCTGCAGAGGATGTCTATTTTTCCACTGAGTTCAAGAAAAAGGAAACATTTAGACAGGCCACTCTCGGCAGAGGTACAAGGCATCATTACCCACTCAAGCAAAGCAAAATGACCAGTTGCCATATGAAAGCTGTAATTAGAAACTTAGAGCAGTTTTTAAAACCAAAGTGGCATTTAACAAAACAGGCCACCTGTCAGCTTCCAGGCAGGAGAGGAGTTGAAAACCAAACGGAAGGATGATTGGCACGCTGAACCACAATAATCACAATGCCCAGACGGTGATAAAAAGTAACAATGACAAAGATAAATACACGTCTGGCCTTGGGCTCCGAGGAGGGAGCTGAGGCCCCTGAACGCTCCTGCTCTGTCTCTGGGCCTTTGTTTCGTACCAAACAATAAAAAGAGAATGAACAAAAATCATGAATCAATACTAGAAAATTTCCAGGCAATTGCTTGTGCAAGGATTCCGGAGAGGAAGTCATCCTGCTGGAATGAAATCAGGTTGAGCAAATAAAACATCACCCCTGCTGGAGGACAACAGGACACTGGGCCACTCGAAGAACCGCTACATCCTCTTGTGACTATGACCCTTAGTGAAGCCTCTCTGGGAGGGATGGCACAACCGGAGGCTGGGAGACTCCACCAATGCCCCACCTCTTCCACCTACGGCCACCAGCCTCTCCTCCCCAAAGCCACCCAAGGCCGGGGCCTCTGGCCGCCTACCCATTGGCCCTGCTTCCTGAGGTACCACAGCAGCAGCCACATCTCCCAGCCTTCCTGTAGCTACTGCTAGCCAGTTACAAAAAGTGACGGGCAGGGTGAGAAAGGGCCTGCAAAGTCCCTTAAAGGAAACTTACTGTGTTCCTAAGGTTCCGAAACCTTCTAGGATGTGGCCACAAAATGCACGCTTAGCCTTTCCTGCTCCTGCTCCTACCTGCCAGAAGCCCAGATGTGACGGGTGGGAGGTCAGCCGTCACGTGGGGAGCATGAGGTTTTCATGAAGACTAAAAACAAATGTTCTGAAGATAGCAGAACAGAAAGAGAAGTGGCTGGAAACACTGAGAGCTGCGAAACCTGCACTCTACGCTAGGCTGAGTCCTTCCAGACTTTCGTTAGGTAAGAAACGAACATTGTGAAGACCACTACTCTTTGCTTACCTAACACACTATCCCACAAAAACACACAACTCCATAAGCAGAGCCAGTAATGGCTGGCTTCACATGCTAGTGCAGATGGGCTACAGTATTAAGATATCAATCACCCACCAAGCTGTGAGTCAACTGTAGAGGTCTTTTTGAGATTAACCTTTAAATAAGTAGACTTTAATTAGACTCCAGAGTGTGGGTAGATTTCACCCAGGTGAAGGCCTTCAGAAGGAAGGGGGGAGCCCGTGAGGGAGAGGACTGCCACCTCCAGATGGTCTCAAGGAGTAAGCTGCCACAGCAGCTCTTCCCCGGGTCTCCATGCTGCAGACTGTGGAGTTAAACAGTTTCATAAGCATAGGAATCTGTTTCTTAACTCTTCACAGGGCTGGAGGAATAGCATAGAGGTTAAAGTGCTTGCCTACCAAACACAAGGCCCTGAGCTCAATTATCCAGCAGCACAGAAGGGTGTGGTGGTATAACCCTATAATCCCAGCACTCAGCAGGCTGAGGCAGGAGGATTATCATAGGTTCAAGGCCAGCCAGGGCAATAAAGAGAGTTCAGGACCAGCCTGGACTGCAGAGAAAGACCTTATCTCAAATAAATAAATAAACAAATAAATAAATAAAACCTCTCCCATGGCAGCCCCCCCACCAGACACTCATGAACACACATACCCGCTTCAGTCTGGATCTCTGGAGAAGCATGACTGCACAGGAACCCTGAGCTCCCCCACATCTTGGAGCCTTGGGTTCTCCCCATGTGCGACACGGGACAACAGCATCATCCTCCTAGAGATGCTGGAAGGAGCCGAGATGCTGCAGGAACAGTCTGGCAGAGTCGTCTGGCCCACTGCAGGTACCCAAAGGACAGGGACTTCTTTAAGAGGTGTCAAACAGGGGTTTCTCTGCATGGTTGCAAGGCCTTGTGGGAAAGTCTGAGCTATAGCATCTCACGGATTTGCAGTCATCTACTTATCCACTCAGTTCACGTCCATCCTTTCTACCACATTGTCACTTTGGGGGTCAGGGCCTGCTCCCAGTTCCCAGTTGTGGGAACAACAGAACTGTGCCGTATATGGCAAGCATTCAGTCAACACGGGCTTAAATGACACGGCATCCTGACTTCGCACTTTCTCAAAGCAGAGGGCCTAACTTAACCACCCAGTGGTTTCTGGACCTGTGCAGAGTGAGGGAAGGTGGCAGAATCAACAGCACATGAAAGCAAACTTTGCATCCAAATTAGACTCTGTGTCTAATTCTCTCATTTAATCTTTAAAACAGGGCTACAGGTAGAAATAAAGTGCAGAAGGCAGTGATTTCAAGCAGGAAGCGCAGCAAAAAAGAGGCCTCCCGTCAAAAAAAAAATTAAGACTTTTAAAAGGCGAAGGCCTTTGGAGAGTCAACCCACAAAATGACAATACAGGCAGGTACACGTCATGCAATGAGAGGTGGGAAGGAGAAGAGAGGAGACAAGGAAACACAGGGGAAAGGGGTAACAGGCCCGGAAGGCAGGCCACACCAGGAGGGAAGGAGGAGGCCACACCCAGGAGGCAACACCTGGAGGGCGGAAAGGTAGGCAGAGCTTCGGAGTGGAAGAGTCCAGGGAAAGCTAGCTTAAGTGCTGTGGTATGGTTTCTCTCTGTGTCTCTGGCTGGCTCTTTCCGTGCTCAGGGAGGACCTCCCAGGCCCTTGAGTGAAAGAAACAGCTTCTTTAGCCCCTCCAAGTCAAGGTCAGTAAGAACAGGCACATGCAACCACTCTAAATTCCAACAGCACTGTGACTGCAGTGATGGAGCCCAACTGAGACATGCTTACATCCTTGACCCACTGCACCTGGGACACGTGGCTGGGGGTGCATAGGGAGGTCCACATAAGTCACAAGGATGAAGGAGTGAACAAAATAAAGGCCAAGAAGGGTTCTCAGAAAAGGGGAAAAATATTAGCCTGGCCAAACAAAACAAAACAAAGAACATCCAAGGTCAAAGATTGCACGTGCACACAGTAGTTGGAAGCTGAGCCAGGACTTTAACCCAAATTGATGAGGCCCCACAGGCCCAGCGGCTTCCACTGGCTGGGGCAGCCTCCCTCAGCCCAAGTCAGATGAGCAGGCTCTCAAGAAGAAAGGGCTCATGCTCAACACAGGCAAGTGTAACTCAAACTCCCTCAGGATGGCACACGGTTGGTTCAGTTCCAGACTCTGGCTACTGCCACAGTAAGTGCCACCGGAGTTTTGGAGACGAAGATCAGTGCCATTTGATTTCTTTATGGTCATGGAGAAGACCTGAATCATACAACTATTTCAACATCTGGCCCAACCTTGGAGAAGGGACGTGACATTTCTAGGCAAGCACAGTGGACAAGCCAAGAGTTGGAGTCATAGGGTGGCCATAACGGGGCATGTGACAAGACAGATGTGACCGCAGCAGAGCTTGGTAGTGAGCAGCAAGTGAGAAGGACCACTGCACACAGCTGGGCCGAGCCACAGTCAGTGAAACCCTAGGAGGGAGACTGGAGATAAATGGTCACTAAGGCCCACGGCAGTCCCCGGGGGCCAGGAGAGGGGCCACAAAGCACTGGGATGACCTGCCCTGTGGTGGTGAGGGACTTCCCTGGAGCCTCCTTCACCTTCTTAACTGCTGGGACCAATGGGGAGAGAAATTCTGAGGCCAAGTGTGGACTGAAGGAGAAAAATATAATCTTGATGAATTCAAGATGTCTGTCCCTGGCCAAGAATCAGAGAGTGTTAGTATATGTGTAGGGTAAGTGCTCACCTTGAACTTCATTCACCAGGGAGGGAAAT
The DNA here is from genome assembly GCA_004027205.1 of Ctenodactylus gundi. Taxonomy (NCBI): domain Eukaryota; kingdom Metazoa; phylum Chordata; class Mammalia; order Rodentia; family Ctenodactylidae; genus Ctenodactylus; species Ctenodactylus gundi. Next base: position 96,695 of record PVKB01004364.1, on the reverse strand, counting down.
CCTGCAAGGCAGTGGTTCTAAGCAGTGTACACTGTGTCAGCCAGCTTTTCACCACTGATACCAAATACCTGAGGAAGAACAACTTAAAAGAGGGAAGGGTTACTGTGGCTCCCAGTTCCATCCACAGGCGGTGGCTCAAGTGTTCTCAGGAAGACTTTTAGGCCTGCGTGAGGCAGAAGCATCATGACAGAAGGGCATAGCGGTGGAAAGCTATTCACCTCATGGAAGGTGACAAGCAAAGAAAAGGGGAAAATCCAGAGAAGAAGTGAGGGACAAGGCATAGGCCCCAAGGCCACACCCACATGGACCACTCCCTTCAGCTAGGCCACACCTTCTGAGAGCTCCTGAGCTATGGACTTGTCAACAGATTCATCTATCCATGGGGCTGACATCCTCATAATCCAATCCAATCCCATTCCAGAAGGCCCCTTCTCTAAGGGTCGCTGCACTGGAGGCCACAACTTCAACACAATGAGTAACCGGGGTCATGCTAGATCCAAGCCATACCACCCCGCAGACTGCACACTGAAATCACCCGGGAAGTGGCAAAGGCTCCTCGGTCCCAGGTCCTGCTTCTGATTTGAGGGGTCTGGGCAGAACAGGTAAGAGGTGAGCAAGCACAAGGATTCTGAAATACATCCCCCGCCCCCCGCCACCTGGTTACGCAACACAATGCCAATCTTGCGAACAGTGCTGCACAGGATGGAAAGACAGTCTTTCAATCCACAGGAAGCTGGAGGGAAACAACAGCTCTCCTTAGCCTGTGGGTGCTAGAAAACTACGCCTGTACTGCCGGCAGCCACTCGGAGGCCAGGGGAGCACCCAGCTGCCAAGGTGCCCACACCCAGGAGGGTACGGAGCGGGGGCAGATCGGCCTCCCAGAGCTAAGAGTGCATGCCCGCTTCCAGCCTTATGTTAGTGACATTGTGCTGGCAATCAGAAGTCAGCCACAGCAATAGTGTTAAGGCCATGGAAATCAGCAAACACTCGACAGCAGAGTCCTTCTCTTTTCCAGAGCTCTGGTTGTTAAAATTTGCCAGGACACCACAGCTAATGCTGGCTGGATGTGGGAGGAAAGAAACAGGAAAGTAATCAACTCATGATAACTTTGCTGGAGCTGCTGGATCAAACAGCCCCTGAAAGGAGATTCTCCGTGGCTTCCCTTTCACTGCCAAAGCCCAGTTAAACTGAATGTTACGGCTCCTGTAATCAAGAGCTCTGGGTGAGGAAACCACAGCAGAGTCCACGTCAGCGGCTAGCTGTGGAAGTGAGCAGTAGGATGCACGCATGAGCAGGTGCATCTGTGGAAGCATGACCTAAAGATGCAGACACGCAGAGAGGCAGCACAGGCCTGTGCCCGAGAAGGAAGGTTAGAGGGTTCCTCCACTGCCAAGTTCCTTCCTGTTGCACGAGGGGCTCCTGTGTGTACATCACTCTCTGAGTCCACTCCTAAGAGAATGGGCTGATCTAGTACCTGAGACTGAGGGATTCATCCTCCCCTGCTTCCTTCTCCCTTTCCTGAGCCACCAAAAGACCTCTGCTGGCAAGAAGCCAAACTGCCACACCATCTTGCCTCAGACCTACTGGCGTGAGTTTGGAGAGTGACCTCTTGCTCTCTCATTTCAGTGACAGTGCCCAGCACAGGAAGGGCAACCATGTTCACAGATCAGGGACGTCCAGTAAGAGTTACAGTGGAAGTCAATGCCAAGCTAGTTCTTAGGGGACCAGATGACCCTCCCGCCAAAGCTCTACGCCCGGAGGAAGAGTGCAAAAATAACCTGCTCTGGAGTGGGAGGCCTGACCACAGATGGAGGCACATTCTTTCAGCAAGCCTTCTGATCTCACCAAGGAAGGCAGCGCCAGACAGCCAACCATCCAGTTTCACTCTGTGGACCACATCAAGACAGGAAATAAAAAGGTATCCAAAATTCCACTCCATATTATGCTGGTTAAGTCATGATTTTCTCAGAAGGACCCATAAAATGGAGGAGGGTAGGAATCTGAATTGGTATTTGTCAATTTAAAGGCTTTCACCTACCTATTCTAAAAGCCAATTTTAAGCAGATTTCTAAGAAAATCCTGGAGGCATTTTTCCAAAACAAAAATGCAATGATGGAAGCTGATAGTCTCAGAACAACCTGAGGAATCCATTCATCCCTGGAGGCACAAACAAGTTCTTGCTGAAAGAAAAGCACTTTTATATACTCAAACTAAAAGGCTTATTTATACAGGAGGTAGTGTGTCCTAAACTCCCAACAGGACTTGGGGAATTAGAAGACATCGATACATCCATCCCCCACCCCATGAGCCAAGGACCCCCAGATCCTCTCGCTGTCCTGGCTCCTCCAACTCCATGGCACCCGGAGACACCACAGCCCATCCAGCACGTATCAAAGATTTTCAACACACTGGGGTAGCAATGAGCTAGAGCAGAGGAGGAAGTGTCAACTTCATAGAAAATAAATGAACTCGCTCTGAACAAGATAAAAATTCTTGAAAGAAGGCTACTGTGAATCTTCTGAGTTATCTTTTAAAAGCTAGTTTTAAATCAACACAATAATTGCATACATTATATTATCCCTCCCAAAAGATGGGGCATTTGGCACCATGTCCCTGAAATGCTCCTTTGGGTTTCCCAGAATCCTGCCAAGTCAACGGGACAGTGTAAGCAGAGAGGGACCTGCCTGCAGTCCAGGTCAGTACTGTCTGTGGAATACCAGAAATGGAAGCTGGGCATTCGTCCTTCCAGGTCCTGTTCCAATGATCTGCCTCTTTCAGGTTTAGCCCCTAATCTACCACATGCCTGTAATCTATCATTTAAACACCTGTAATCTAATCAATATACCTGTAAACTATAATCTGCCACGTGGCAATCTTCTACCACACACCAATAATTCACCACACCCAGGAGCCAAGAACACTCTAGATCCTCACCCTGCCCCGACTCCATGATTCCAAACTCCAAATTCTGTAAGAATCTATTCTGTATGCTGGGGGCTTTGTGTGTATGCATTAAGGGACGATCACTCCAAAAAGCCTCAGACTCAGAAAAGCAAGCCAATACCAAACATTCCAAAGCACAACTGCGTTCCAGCATTTGTGAAGAAGCAGAGACCGGAGGGCTCGGAGTTCAAGGCCAACCTGGGCTACAGAATGAAACCCTTTTCCAAAAGAACCAAAACAAACAAGAAAGCCAAGTAGTACTTCTTTTTTTCCTAGGCTTAATTTTCTTACTGCACCAAATCAAAGTTGTGTAGGTAAAGTGTAGATTTCACAAGAGGCCTGGTCCTCAGGTCACTTGCATTAGTGTCACATGTCAAGGTCCCTGTCCAGAACCCCAAGTCCAAGTTTCACAGTCAGAGCCTGGGGAGGGGCATGGTTGACAGGCTCCCCAATAACTCTTCTTCACATTGAAGTTCAAAACTTTATAGTGCAAAGAATCAGGACCTAAAGGGAAGCAACCAGAGTGTATCTGCATCCAAGATACATACACCTGCCCCCTTAGCTCTATTGAGCTTACAATAATAAACTTCTTGACATGGAGTCACTGCAGTTACTGAGTCCAATCTGAGCACTTGGAAAGGGTAAATGGCTATACAAATGCTAATCATTCAAAATAGGTAATGAAGGGCTGGGACATGGCTCAATGATAGAGCATCTGCCTAGTGCGCACAGAGCCCCAGGTTTGATCCCCAGCACTGCCAAAACAAAGCAGGTAATAAGTGACTACAAGAGCAGGTTGCTGGCGACGGAGGTGAGATGCAAAAAAGAACAACAACATATGTGTATCTCTGTTTTACTTTCTTGTTGCTACAACTCAATACCCAACATCCACAAAATTGAGGAGGAAAAGTTTCATTTTAGCTCACAGTTTGAGAGGTCACAGTCAATCCATGGGTGGCCAGCAATGGTGGAAGCACATGGTAGAGGCAGAGGTAGAGGCAGCTCCTCACAGCATTGTAAATAGGAAGCCAAGTCAGTCAAGTCCGGAAAGGAAGGAAGTAGCATACACATACTTTTAGGTCCCGTCCCAGTGATCTACCCCCACTTCTGGGTCCAGCCTCCGTGTCCCATCCCTTCCAGGTTTAAGTCTTCACTACACACCTGTAATCCAATCTGCCACATGCCTGTCTTCTACCACTCACTCATAATCCATCCCTTCAGACCAGGCTCCCATCTCCCAACAGCACATGTTTCCGTAGATAATCCATAATACCCAAATACTTGAGACTTTTAGGGGGACATTCCAGATCCCAACAATAATAATCTCTGGGCAATGAAATGAAGATAGGGCCACAATTGCATAGAAAAGGCACTGGGCCCCAAGGCCAGGATCAACAGCTTCCAGACTGTCAGGGCTACAGGCCAAGCACAAGTGAAGCAAGGCTTATTATCAAAAAATATCACAGACACACTGTTCCTCATCAGAAAAATACAAGGCTCAAAGAAAACTCATGTCTTTGTGCCATTACTTTATAAGCCATATCCATACTCTGACCCTGTCTATAGGACACAGAAAAACAACAATCATGTATTCCACACCAGATGCCAGAGCCAAACCCCACCTTCCCTGTTTTGGCAAATCCCCATAATGACTCCATGACACTGGTGTGATGCTTCCTCCTACCGGTAGAAGAACAGCTCCTGGGCTAGGTGGTAATGGGCAAACCGGACATCAGTGAGATCCGGCTGGCTCCTAACGCCTACAGGGCACAGTTTCTACCTTTGCTTAAAATCTCCATATTCCAAAATCCCATCCTTTTATTTTTATTTTTTTTAAAGAGACTCTCATTACGGTCAGTTGATTAAGGACTGCAAGACATTCAGCAAAGTTGAAAATCATTTGCCAAGCTCATTTAGGGGACATTAGAGGGGAGTCGTGACAGGAAGCCATCTTGTACCTGCTTGCTCAGTGAGATCCTAGTCACAGAAGCATCACTTTTCTGTTTACTATTGTTTCCAATAATACGAAAATCACAATAGCTACGTTGTATTCAGTACCTGTCCCATAGTAGACATCAGGCCATCATGCAACGATGCCTACAGGCAGTGCCTCATGAGGTTGGTGCTGTCAATGAACCCCATTTTGCAGATGAGAAACTGAGGCACAGAGGTTAAGAGAGTCAGAACCTGGACAGTCCAAGTCCAGTGCTCTCATCCCCCACACCTTTTTGGCATTTGGCTGCTCGAAACCCTGCCACAACACTCAGTACCATGCACGTTTCTCAAGGCTCCACACAAAATTTCCTAAGTGCACCAACTAACATGACTAGGACTAACAGTCCAGAGAACTTTATAATATCAACATCAGTTTCTGTCTAGCAAGAACACATATCTAATTCATTTCCTAAAATCCTTACCAGTACCATGTTTAAAATTCACCCACATAAGCGCTCATCACGTGTCAGGTGTCTGCTGCATGCCGTGATCAGGGACAAGGAAGGAAAGGGCTCAGCCCTCCCCCATGGGCTCCGGCTCCTCCTCACCTTCAGCCGCTTGACCTTCTCTTTTGAGCATCTGGACAGCTCCGACATACTTCTTCAGCTGGACTTTCAGCACCTCGTTTTCTCTGCAGGTGTAAGAACGTTAAAAAAAAAAAAAATTAAACTTAGCAATGTTAGGCCCCACGAGGCATTGGAGGAAGTGTCTGTAAAAAAAATTATTGTCTTATAAATATCAATATATTCAAACGTTTCAGAGATCATCACCAGAAGAGGCTATGTTACTAAGGGCTTGTCTGTGGAATGCTTTCAAGAATTTTCCTTTCTGTGTGGGACTTACTGGTTCTAGTGCCCACGCGCTTGGTACGCTCACACCTAATGCGCTCGGGGTGGCGCCCAGTCAGTGTCAGGCACCCGGTAATATTCTTCCTGTTTACAATAGCATGTACTAAGCACTGTGCGTTCACTTCAGGGAATACTCTTAATATTCTGACCTAGTAAATGTATTAAACGCCACTGGCAGTGTGTCACGTATCTATACAACATCTCACTGAACCTTTCCAGGAAAAGTACACATGATCTTATAGATAAGGAAACTGGGGGATACACAGAAGCAAATCAGCTGACCAAATCCCCTCCCACCCCACCTAAGATTATACCAGGAACACAGAACCCAAGCTACGGTAAGAACCTACGCTGCCTCCTGATTCCACTGTCCAGGTACATGGGTGTGAGATGCAACATAAGGATCCAAGAGAGAAAACTACTGTTGAGTATTTACCACACAGCGTAGACTATACCCACGTCACCTCATTGAACCGTGTGTATGTTTGTCCATTCATCCTTCAGTCAATGGAAAAAATGCACAACCATTTCATAGGAGAGGAACTGGACAGATAAGCTCTCTGACCCACATCCATGGTCAAGGTCACTAGAGTAAGACTCTCTGCCAAGATCCAAACCCAGTCTCTGTTCCCAAGGACCCCAGGAGCTTTTGCTCTTTCAAGATTCAGTCTTGACCTTCTTGATAATTATCCTAGAGAGAGATGCCTCCCCCAAATTCTGGTTCTGTGCCCACCCCCCACCACCACCACCAACTTTCCACTCTGTCTTTTGAGCCTGAGTTCCTCCAAAATTGCTCCATCATTTTTCTCTTTCCTCACAATGAAAAGAGCTCACAACTGGGTTTCTTCTGTGATCATAAAAACAAAAAAGTTCATTACAAAATACTCAGTCAGGGGCTGGAGGAATGGCTCAGCAGCTAAAGTGCTTGAGCAAGCACTAAGTCAAGTGCTAAGCACCCAAGTTCGATTCCCCAGCACCACATAAGCTGGGCGTGGTGGCACATGCCTGTAATCCCAGCACTTGGGAGGCTGAGGCAGGAGGATTGCCATGAGTCCAAGGCCAGCCTGGGCTCCACAGTGAATTCAGGCCATCCTGGGCCTTAGAGCGAGACCCTGTCTCAAAAAAATAATAATAATCAGAATACACTTACGAAGCAGAAATCAGCTCAAACACACCACCTTGAAATAGACAGTTGATGGGTTTCATATCCATCCTATCATCTTCCTCTGTAAGAGTACACACAATCTAAATATAATTTTTCATAGGTAAGACATTGTTCGTGCTCCTTTACTACTTCCAGTGTGCAGTCTTTAATCCCTGGTCAGCTGCTCCATTCACCCATACTCCACAGTCATCAGTGGCAGGCAAACGCCTGCTGAACACATGTCGGGACTTTACAAAGCACGTTCACAATATATATTTTTCTACAATTGGGTTGTCTCATCTAACAATTCTCTACTAACTCAGTCTACTTACGCACAAAAAGACCGTTCCTTGGAATGAACTGGCCACACACAGACTCACCTGGAAAATAGGAACAGTTCTGCTATCTGTTCTCAACACACCTGCCTACAACTCAGCCTACAACAGCATTTTCATTCAGTTTTGCTTCTCTGCACTGCATTTTGCAGAGGGAACATAAGGACCAGATGCAGAAACCATGACACACATTTCGCCCGAGACTCTACAGAGACCACACAGGAGCCCATGGGCCACCCCATCTCCTAGACAGCTGTGGGGGGTTTGAATCTGAAATGTCTCCCGAAAGTCTCATGTACTTGCAAGCTATGGATTGTCTATGGAACCACGTGCTGTTAGGAGACCCGGGCCTGGTTTAAGGCGCTGGGAGGGTGATGGATTACAGGTGTGTGGTGGAAGATAGGCATGTGGCAGACTATAGGTTACAGGCACGTAGATTAGATTATAGGTGTGTGGTGAATAATAGATCACAGACGTGTGGTGGATTAGGAGCTTTAGCAGAGGCAGAACACTGATGCTGGACCCAGAAGGGGCAGATCCCTGGAGCAGGACCTGGAAGGATAAATACTACTTCTTTCCTCTCAGACTTGGCTTCCTGTTTGCAACGCCATAAGGAGCTGCCTCCACCCGTGTGCTTCCACCATGAATGGATTGTGACCTTCTGAAACTGTGAGCTAAAATAAACCTTTCCTCCCCGGATTTGCACGTCAGGTATTGAGTCACGACAATGAAAAAGTAAGACAACAGCCTGTCGTGGACGCTTTTATACATATCTGCATGCTCTCCATCTGTGGTACGAATAGCAAATGCCTGAAACTAAACAACTAACAAGTTCTGAACAGGTTTGTGGCAAAGAAAACCCTTCTCTGTAGGTACACAGGCTATACAGCATGTTTGCTCAGAATCTTTAAACTGCAACCTCATCGCCCGGCCCAGCCTGCTCCCTATCGCCACACATGAATTCAAGTCACACAGTATCTCAAGATTTGAGAAAGGAAGCAATTCACACATGCTTGTACGGGCCTAACTTTAGCTACAGTTCACTGAAGACCGTTTCCCAAGAGGCACAATAGGCAGGCTCCACACGCAGCTGCCGGCTCTCCTCTGATCTCCCAACAGACAAGCCATGCCTCGGATTCCTTGTTTAACTTCAACTCTGTGGCCAGCGCTATGTTCCAGGTGGCTGCTTTTCTTCTGGTGTGAGTCAATCTTTTAATAATGTGCTAAGCATCCATCTAAAAAACAGACCTAATATAATACCAAGAATTTCAATATAACTCTGATTTCCATCAAAATGCTGAGACACTGCAGCAAATACACCAAAACCACAGTGCCTTAGGGGCTAGAGACCCACTGCGGCCAACTCTGTACCAGTGAACTTGCTTCTCTTTCTGGGAAATTAACACATTCAGATAGCTCCAAGTCTTTCTTGAAGAAAACTCAAACATGGGACCAGCTGGAACACTGACCACTCCAAGAGGCACTAGGCTCCTGACAATTAAAACAACCAGGCCCTTTTTGGTGTGTAATTTCTATTTTGAAATAATTACAGACTCAGAGAAATTTACACAGATAATACCACAAGACCTTTCTATACTGGGCCTCATTTCCCCCGGTGGTCACGTTGTACATAAATACAGGACAATGTCACAACCGGGAAACCAACATGACTGCAATGTGTGTAATTAGGCCAGTCCCATTGTTACAACGTACATTTGTAATGCTCCTTGCCCTAGCAGGTCTCGTAAGGTGGAATTCAGACTGTGATAACCACAGCAGTCAGCCAGGCCAAGGAACACAAAGAAACCAGGGGTAAGACCCAGGGACCGTGGCAAACTAAGGAGCTTCCATCACGTGCTATAGTTTGGTTCTCAACATCTCCCTAAGCCTTGGTGCTGTGGGAAGGTGGCAGAAACTTTAAAAGGCGGGTCTTACTGGGAGGTCTCCCCACTGCGGAGGACCCGTAGAAGGACATTGGGACCTGTTCTCCTCAGGGCCTAGTCCTTCCTCTTTTCTACCTCCTGGCCCTGAGGTGACAGCTCTGTTCCATCCGGCACTCCCCACCAGGATGTACCTCCTTGCCACAGGCCCAAACATAAAGAGGCTGACCACCATGGGCTAGAACTTCCAAAACTGGGAGCCAAAATGAACCTTTGCTCTTAATAAGGCATTGTATCAGGTATCCTTACAGTAATAGAAAGCCAACACATTCCCCTCACCCAAAAGACATGGGCTAACTTGGCATGTTACTAGCCCAAGAAAATAACTGCCAGACTTTTGGTGACTAACTTTCAGCCAGATAACAGAACTTTACCTTATAGTTGGAAAAGCCAAACAGAACTTACTGCTCGTATCACCACATAGATCTTGTGTTTATCAAATAGAAATCCTTTTTACTCAACACATGATGTGTCAATTGAACTGTTCAAGCCATTAGTTGCACCCTACATATGACAGACCTCAGAAACCCTGAGTGTGAGAGACACCGAAATCGCTGACATCCACCCTACTAGGGAACTTCTACCCCAGCTCAAGTCACATCACAAGTTAAGGTTGAAGAACCCTTATCCAGAATGCTGAGAACTTAAGTGTTTCAGATTGTTCATAGTTTAAATATTAGCATATACATAAGGAGGTGTCTTGGGAACCCAAATCAAAACAAGAAATTTAGGCTTCATACATGCTCTAGACACAGCCTGGAGACAATGTTTTATAATATTTTCAGTGTACCTGCACACTTGTTTTCGTTTCACAGAACTGGGATCGTAGTCAGGAGTGTTTTATCACTAAGCCACATCCTCACCCCTTTCTATCTGTTACCTGAGACACAGTCTCATTAGATCTCCCAGGCTAGACTGCAACACACCATCCTCCTGCCTCAGCCTCCCTGAGGGCTGAGTTTACAGGCATGAATTCCCACACCTGGTTGTATACCCGTGTTTTGAATGTCATCCACCGCCTGAGGTCAGATGTGGAATTTTCCAAATGTGGCACATCCTGTCAGTGCTTGCAGAGTTTCCGACTTGGAAGTGTGTCAGACTCAGGAAACCATAAACACAAATCATTTTAGGACACCTCAGCACAATGACTCCAGCCAAACCTGGTGTGCTCAGCCTTCTGTCATAAAGAAACCTGTCTCACAGCATACCTGAACACGCTCAGTGTTGTGAGAGCTAAGGGATTCAGAAGACCTGAGATTTCCTTTCTAGGTTCTGATTTTAATTCAGAATCAAAACCCAGCTAATAGTCAATGCCAGGTCCAAGTGTCTTATTTAACTTTCTAATTCTTTGAAAATTACCTCCTCATAATCAGATATCTGGGATAAAGCAAGGAATGAATACAGCCACACAGCCGGATCTAATCTCTACCAAGCACTGCAGGACCAACCAGCCCTGGGCCAGTCCCCCTTCCTAGCAGATGAAGCCTACCAGGTTGGCTACAGAAAGGCATCGATTCATTCCCACTCATTGGGCAAGAATTTACTGAATGCCAGGCAATGATTGGGGGCTGGAAATGATCCATATGCAAATGGACAAAATGGACTGGCCTCTAAAAACTCCACGTACTTGCCAATTTGTTAATATAAGTTTTCTGCTTAAATAGATATAGGGTACAACACTTTAAAAAAAAAAAAAGATGATCCTATTCTACCCTTGGAGCCTCCAAATTCAACCATTGCATTAGATCACCTCCCAGAAGGAGCCTCACATTGTGTTCTTGTCATCCTCAGATAGCTTGACATGGAGGGCTGACTTGGAACCTTTAATTATGGTCATTTCAAACTACAAAAAAAAAAAAAAACAATCAGGCTGACCAGTACTGCATGTACCCACTACCCAACTCCCCAACTCACAGTCACTCTGGTTTTAAGTCCTGCTGTGACTTGGATCTGTAGTGTCCCACAAAAGCTCTGAAGTTCTAGGGATCTGGGATAAGTGTGTGTGTGTAAGGGTAGGTGGGTGTGGATGTTGGGGGAGAGGGCATGTGGATTTGTGCATGCAAGTGTGTGCGTGGCCGGCCTCAAACATCGGCCTGCCTTTCGTAGCACCGGGCCATGGCCCGATAGTTTTGTGGTTTCTTTGAGCCTACAAGTCCTCCCTCCCAATTAAGAGGTAAGAAGAGTACCATCAGGCCTACAATGATCTGAGATTATGGGTATATAGTGCTTTGATTAGTGTCCAACAAACATAGTGCTCAAAAACCATTTATTCTTTAGGAATTAGCATCCGCATAAATCATACAAAATCTGGGTTGTGGTGTGGCCTTTGTCTTCAAACTGTTCACTTGTCCCAAACTGCCTAAAAGCAGATTTTGCTTTGTTCAAGGAGCGAGACATAGGGTGATCCTATTGACCAAGGCTGGTGCAGAAGTCATGAGGCTGTGTGGAACAGGCAAGAATCCTGCCTCCTGGAGTTCACTCTCTCCAGTGGCAGAGAAGAAAACTCAGCTAGAGATGAACTCACAGAAAACCAGGAGGGCCCGCAACCAGGCAAAGCTGAGTTCCAATCTCAGCTTCCAGTTCTTGCCGTCTCTGATGCCACCTTCGTGGTGGTGGCGGCAGCAACAGCCACCTCCCAACTCTTGCTTAGTATCTACTAGTATTCTAAATGGGACAACTCCCCAGTAACCCTGGTATTAACAAAAGCATGATGCCCACTTTGGGAGGGCAGATTGGATTGATTATTCCTCTCTGACAGCAGAAGTCTTAGGCTATCACTTCTGGAGCTATTTACAAGACTATGACATCCATCTTGGACATGCTCTGGCTCATGACCTCTCTCTGTTTCCATATCATCGAGACACTCAGGTGGCCTGTACAGAGGGCTGCCTGGCAAAAAGTATGGCTGCCTAGAACCCACGGGTGCCCTGGGAACCAAATCTCCAGCCCCAGTTGAGCCTGGAAATGACTACAGCTCTGTTCAGGGCCCTGACTACAGCCTCATGAGCTCCTGGGACAGAGGTACCAGCTAAACCACGCCCAGATGCAGACACAGAGACGCTACTGGGAACAACAGTGGGCCTCTGTTGGCTCAAGCAGGGGTAACTTGTTACACAGCAGACATCAGTACAACGTCATGAATATCAATTGTTAGGAAGGAAAAGGGTGGGTGGGACAGACAGGGGCAAGATGGGCCCAGCAGAGTCAAACAGGGAAACTGACCTTAGTGGGAAAACATAAAATGGTGACTGACTAGTGGTTCCTTTTGTTTTCCCTACTCCCTGGTTTTTTGTTTAGTTGTCATTATTTTCATTCTTTTGACTTCTTTCCTTAACCTTTTGGAGGGTAATTTCCAGATTTGCTCACACAAGGAACAAAGGAGAGAGGAGGAGTGAACCTGCATAGTCATGGTCTCTTATCAGTGCCTGGTCAACAGGCACCCTATCTGCTAACACAAACCAGTGACCTAGGGTGACAGCCCGATTCCAAGCTCGCCTGATAAGAGAAACCCAAAAGTTTCACAGAAGGGGACAGACATCTATCTCTGGGCCCCTTCCCTAAAGGGAAGCTTTTATTTCTTTGTTTCTGACAAACATTCACTGTAATTTCCCTGACTCCAATCACATTTCTGTAACAGTTGAGAATAAGAACCAGGGAGAGGCAGTGTGTTACACACAAGCCAAGGAAATAATGAATTCGATAGTAGTTTTATTCCCAATGCTGCTCTGAAGAATAGAGAAATAAGAAATACAAAAAAGTCAAATGACTTGCTCAAAGTAAGTTACCTTCTTTTACCTTCCATCCCCTTGTTCGTCAAACTGAAGGTGCAAGTCTGAGTAATTTCACATCTAGCCAAGGTAAATGTACCATCCCGTGCCTCAGTTTATCCCTAAATACTTAGCATGGAATCTTTTTTAATAATCCTTTTAATAAAACACCAAGAGCTGCAGAAAGTATACAATCCCTTCAAAACAGCACTTCTCTAAATCCTACCACGCAGCAGTGATTTAGACAGCAGGAACAGAGAGATAACAAGACAGACATGGTCTCATCAAGGAGAGCGACCTTCCAAGAGGGAGGTGGTCCAGTCAGTCAGCAGATAAGTAATGCAGTTGCAGATCATAATGCCCAGTGTGAAAATAAACTCCTGCCAAGTCAGGAAGTGCCTTACAAAGACAACTGGCTTTTTCTGCAGAGTGACGAACAAGGTAATACCTCAAGGAAGTAAAGAAGAACCGTTTTCAAGTGGGGACAATAGTCTGCGTGTGCACAAACCAGCTGGGAGCGTGTGAAAATGTGGATTCTGATTCAAAGACGCTGGGCCTGAGGTTCAGCATTTCTGAGCTATCTTCCAGACTAAGGTTCAGGAAGAGAAAGAGCCAAGGAAACCCCCTCCCACAGGCCAGCGGGGGTCTCTCAGTGAAGCCAGGGAAGCTGGAGCAGACCATGAGTCAAGATGGCCCCTGGGAACTGGACAAGGAGGGCAGGTGTTCCTCATGGCACGAGAAGGGCAGCCAGTAAACGGCGTTAAGCTGAGAAAGGTAGACAGGCTGTGTGGGGAAGACAGGAGGGGTGGGAACAGGAGCAACCAGCAGGCCAGGCATGGCGGCAGGACTCACAGCACTTGAGGCGGCGGCCGTGGAGACAAAAGTACGCAGATATTCTTTGTAGGGTTCCAGAAAGTCTTGCCAATTCTGTTCCCAAGTCCCCGCCCCAAATATGCTTGCTGGCCACCCCACAGTTTTCATAAAAGCTTCAGGAAAAAAAGCAAACCATCGAGTAGGTGGCAAGTACCTCTCACACAGCTTCCAATGACTGCAATAATTAATGTTGTAAGTCAAAGCAATTATGTCTGCCCCGTGTCACAATAAACAACCAGCCACCCCAGACAGAACCACTCAGAGGATAATTACTCCAAACAAAACTAATGAACCTGTTAAGAGTGTTTGGTAATTTACAGACATCAAAACATCACAATAAGACACACATACAGGAATTTTGCTTTCCCCAGCCAGACAAAAGTTTGGCTTGAGGGTACCTCAGGTCTACTCTCTGGCTGGTCCAGAACAGCACTACCTGTAACCACACCCAACTACTAGAAGAGCATCGTGCCTATGCTCCCGGAAGCAGAAACAGGAGGATCACAAGTTCGAGCCCAGGGCAGGGAACTTAGCAAGACCCTCTCTCAAAATTAAAATTAAAAAGAACTTGGGAATGTAGTTCTGTACAAAAGCCCTGGGCTCGATACCCAGAAAGACAGACCGACAGAGAGACAGACCGACAGACAGAAAGAGAGAGAGAGAGGGGTGGGGGGGAAGAAAAAGATCCAGGACCCCCAAGGACACGAAACCATGGATTGCCCAGGTCACTTAACACAATGGCACAGTATTTGTACATAGCCTCCTGTATACTTCCAACTGCCTCTAGATTACTTATAACATCTAACAGAAAGTAAACTCTATGTACACACTTGTTATATGTATTATTTAGGGTCTGACGACAAGAAATGAGTCTGTCCACATTCAATACAGACGAGGCCATCCTAGGCCTGCAGATGTGGAAACCTCGGGCACGGAAGGCTGACTATGTTATCGTTGTCAGCAACTGACCCAATGAGGAAACAAAGGCTCAGCAGAGCTGGGTGACCGGCCAAGGCCAACCAGAGATGGAAAAGGGATCAGTGTCCAGGCAACTCGAAAGCCCACCCCCTCCAGCACTAGGCCACATCCTTCCAGGTATGGTCTGAGAACAGAGGACCTTGTTCACTGGAGTCAGAGGAGGCGTCATTCACAAAGTGATCTCCACACAAGTAGCTCTTGTCTTCCTGACAGTTCAGTCCAGAGCCAGTAGAGGATGGTTACGCAGAGAAGGATGGGTCACATAACTGAATGCATTACAGACAACGGGAGCCAGGTGTCTTGCTGTTGGAGAAGGAAGTAACAAACATGCCAAGCAAGAAAACAGGAAGTTAACAAACACAGCGACATGGATGGGGTTGCCAGGGGTCACTCGGACACCACAAAAGGATGCAGCAGAGCAGATCGGGGGCAATTTGGTTGATGATAATAGATGATGCGATATTAAGGAAATAGAAACACATGAGTCTGCAAATTAAAAAATGCAAAGATTCACACATAATAAAACAGTTAAAACTTCAAAATCTCTAAATACTCCCCACAAAATACTCATTATTTACCAAGGAGAAACCGAGTGACCTCCCAGTAGAAGGGTGGCAGGCAGCACCTTAATCAGAAGACTGAAGTTGACATCATCGGGGATGAAACCAAGTGGAGCTGTGCACTCCTTGCTAGGACACCCCAAGAACATGTGTCACCTCTGATATGCCTCCCCAAGGGACATGAATGGAACCTCACCACGGGGAAACATCAAACACACCACGCAGAAGACCACGCAGCAAAATAACCTGGCTGCAATCTTCAAAAAATGTCAAGGTCGTGAGAGTCAAGCAGACGACTATTCCAGCCTGAAGAGGCATGGCAGTTACATGCAAAGAAGTTACCCTGGACTTACTCATTTTGCAAGACAGGACATTACTGGGACAACTAAGCAAAGCTGATCCCTGTGCAAAGATGACATGAGAGGATTGTGTCCATGTTAATTTTCTAATTTTGACTGCTATATTGTGCCTAGAGAGGAGGATGTTTTGCTCATAGAAAACACTAACATATTCAGGGTGAGAATATAAAAAAGCAAAGTCCCAAGCCCCTCTCAGTCATCACACCCCCCAGGGGAGACCTGGCACGTGCACTTTAACGAATCATCAGGACACTTCTTGGACACTCCCCATGCTACGGCCTCCTGCCTCACCACCCTCATAACAAAGCCCCAAATAAAAGCAGCAACCCTTCTTGTACCACCATTGGGGTGGTGGGGGGGTGGGGGGTGAGGGGGGTGGCGCCTGTCCACACACAAGAAGCCGAAGTCCTGTCCTTCCTGACAGGGCTCAAGGGCTGCCTTCAAATTTCAAAATTCCAAATTTCTCCTTGGCTGGCATCTGGCTCGAGCTGGCTTTGCCAGCTTTAGGGGATGGGAAATCTGTGAAAAGCTTGTTGGTTTTCAGGGGCCCTGTCGTTTCCCCCTTTCTTTTGTAAATCCCATCTCATTAGCCACCTGGTAAACTCCGTTCCCAGCGCAGGCAGGCTGGCCCCTGCATTTCGGATGCAGAG
The DNA here is from genome assembly GCA_004027205.1 of Ctenodactylus gundi. Taxonomy (NCBI): domain Eukaryota; kingdom Metazoa; phylum Chordata; class Mammalia; order Rodentia; family Ctenodactylidae; genus Ctenodactylus; species Ctenodactylus gundi. The sequence goes on along the minus strand of PVKB01004364.1, from coordinate 80,303 downwards.
CCAGGAAAGCAGCCCAAGCAGCTCCAGCGACGGGGAAGGTAATTAATTGCAGATGACACACACTCAAAATATCCTGCGCACACCAGGAAAATCACAGGGTTCGAAACTCAATAGCTGGAATCATAGTTGTCATTTCTCTCACTTAAAACTCACAGAAGTTACTTCTCAGGGCTTTTGTTACCAAAAAGGCAGCTCACTTCAATTCTGCCTGACGTGCCAGCTCCGTGTTTCTGCGTGACCTCGTGCTTGAAACTCCACCTTTCTGAATCTCAGTTTGTCACTTGCAAAGCGAGATGACGCAAGAAGTTAAAAGTATCTTTTGGAAACTACAGAGCCTTAAAGTAACTGTGTATAAACACACTTAGTGTCTGGCACGGCGTACTATGCTAGTCCATTTATAATCACCACCATTATTCATAAACTGCAAGTCGGAGCCCCACAGTCACTGTATTCCACACCAAGGAGATCTGTGTGGCCACCGGAGGGATTATGTCAACTTGGACAAATTAAGAAATACCCTAGACTGAGCCTTCAGGTGTGTTACAGACTTGCGGGCCAGAAAGTGAGGGAAGGGCATCCGCCCTGGACACGGACAGCCCAGCTGGCAGCTTGAACTGAGGGAAAGAATGAAGAAAACACATGGTACAGCCTGTCCTGGGAAAACTCTGGCCTTGGTCTCAGTCTCCAGACATCTACTCGTTCCTCTCTTCACATCGCGCCTTCCACTGCAGATTCGATCTCGTCTCAGGTCTTTCCCTGCTTTTTGGACAATGATCTGTGGCAGGCTCTCACTGCTGTCCTCGAGCCTGAGCTATCATGGGACCTCCAGCTCCTTCACACGCATACTCCCGTTTTGAAGTATCCCTCTTCTCAGACTTCTGCGCCCTCCAAATAAATCTCCATCATTTCTATAAAGTCTATTAACTCTGCCTCTCTTAGAACCCTAACCAATTCAACCTGTTTCCTCCTGTGAACAAGAACTAGGGAAAAGCTTAGAATCACGCTCAAATCAACCCCAGGGACATTTCTTCTCAAGCACTAAATACTGAGTTCTTTAACCACAGTTTCCTACCCTCCCCCCAAGTCCTATGCATCACGGACTCGAACCCCTTCCTCAGAACGCTTCTGTGGTTTCTCCAGGCTGACTAGGGTCCCTCTGAGGATGACCCATTTCCAAGCTACCTGGAGTTAGGTGCCTCTGAGCTCACTTCCCTGGGCGTCGATTCTGGGTACTCCAAGGGACCACATGACAGCTTACCTTTGTGAGGAGTGAACAGAACACTGCTGGGAGGTGGGGGAGACACACGGAAAAATGGCTGCCCTCCTCCCACCCAATTTTTTTTCTTTTTTGTGGTACTGAGGATGGAGCCCAGGGCTTTCATAATAAAGTACACCCCCAGACCATTTTTATTTTTGATTTTGAGACAAAATCTCACTAAATCACTAAGTTATGTGGGCAGGGATCAAACTAGTGATCCTCCTGCCTCAGCCTCTCAGAATGCAAGGATTACAGGCCTATCTACCTTGGCCTGGCTCGAAAATTTTATGTTACACAGGAACAGATATGAAATGGCAAAGTGTTTCCTGATGGGCCCCAGAAGAATCCCACAAGATGGGCAGAGGTACTGGAGTCACAGGCCTACAAGGCTACACAGGTGACCCAAAGGACGGAGGCAAGAGGATTGCCATGAGTGCAAGGCCAGCCTGGGCTACAAAGTAAGCTCAAGACCAGTCTGGACTACAGAACAAGACCTTGTCTCAAAAAAGTCACACACCATCAGCATGACACCTTGTGTTGCAGGGCCATAGCTCACTCAGAGGGGACATTCACAAGCCAACAGCAGGCTTCACATGCAAATCCCTAGGTGGCCAGATACGCAAACTTCTCAAGGGCAGCTGGAGTCCCCTAGGAAGCACCAAGGTCTTTAAATGTGGACATGGTGCTTTTATAAACACCACACATATCAAACAAAAATACATCTGTGAGCCATAGCCTGCCCGGGTACACCAATAACTATGTCTCCTCCTCTTGACTTTGACCTCTTGGCACAGAGCTTTGCCATCTGTGAGACCAGACATCTGCTTGGTGGTTAGTAACTCTTAGGTAGGCCAAGAGGAAATGAACTAAAAACCCTTGAGACCCTGTCAAAAATACATAACTTAAATTGAAACATGAGGAAACAGGTGACAAACCCAAATTAAGAGATAGTCTACAGAGGGACTGGCCTGAAGAGGAAGGCAGGAAAAGCCAAGATCAGAAAGAAAATTATGGAAGCATTCCAGAGCAAAGGACACTACACAGAGGAGACACTCCAACACAGTGCCTGAGCCTGGATGGGGCCCGGAGCGGGCAAACAGAAGAGCCAGAAAAGGCCTAACTGGCCACTAGTAAACATGGATATGAACTGCGCATGACATAACACTGCACTGACATCAGGTCTCCCTATTTCTATAATCATACTATAGTCTCATGAGAAAGCAACCTGCTCTTAGGAAACCGTACATTTGAGTGTTTAAGGTAAACTTTCATGGAATTTGCAACTAACTCTTAAAAGGATCAGGGTGGGGGAGGAGGAAGCTTATGTGGATAAGACACACACACACACACACACACACACACACACACACACACACACACAGACAAAAAGATAAAATTGCAGAGTGTGGTGACACAGACTTGTCAGCCCAGTACTTGGGAGACTGAGGCAGAAGGGTCATGAACTCTGACCCCAGCTGAACTACACAGAATGTTCCAGGCCCGCCTGGACTACACAGTGAGATTCTGTCTCAGGTAATGAATACATTAGCTAATTTACTTACCTATCTCAAGTATGGCAGAATAGTAACTGGTGAATTCAAGTAAAGACATGTGGGATTTAGTTTATCATTCTTGCAATTCTTAGGTAAATCTAATACTACTTCAAAATCAAACATTTGAGAAGAGAAAGAGAGAGACCCTTATAAGGAGATAGCTCCTAAAAAATAACAAAAAATGGGTTTATAACAATAGCTACTGGTTTTTTGCCCTTTTCTGAGTGCAGAAACTGCCTTGGCCACATATAAAATATTTAAGATAGTTAAAACACACACACACACACACACACACACACACACACATATATATGTACTAAAACTTCATTTTTAAACTTTTTCATTAAAAATATCAAAGAAAAGAAAAATAACAGGCCAAAGGGTGGACACAGCTGGCCCATACAGTAGGGTTTTAAAGATTAAGTGAATAGCTAAAAACCCTATAGAAAAGCCAGGAAAATTTGCTTGCTAACTATAAATACCGCACAATAAATATTCCACAGTACCTGGGAATAACAAGGCACTACTATTATCACTCTCACAAATGCAATGATTCATGGGCGAGCAGTTCCCCTGCCTCTTCTGTGACGACTCCAGCAGGACCACTGAGACGGAACCTAGCCACGCTTTAAGTGGCATTTGGGAATAATGAGATATGATCACTATTATTACCTTGCAACCTGCACACCAGGAAGGGGACAGACCTAGAATGGGGGCTCCCTTTGTACAAGAAAGAGGCGTGGAGCCCGGGGACTTGAATCCGCCCTGGAGCTGTTGTTCCTGACCCTGCATTTGGAGGGTGAGGCATCCCACCTGAATACCAAGATGAAAACTCAACTCAGTTTGGAATTAAGTCACAACAGTCACGTCAAACCTCAGCCTCTCGAGACCACAGGCAGGAAACCAGCACTAGAATGAAGCAGGTCAAAAAGATAAACAAAAGGCAACCTTGGAGGGCAAAAGCAGACAGAAACAGGAAGGCCACCAGAGGATCACGGCTACCACCACACACCAGAGCTGTTGCTGGTAGAGACCCACAGCCTGGACACTCAAGGCCTACTGCAGGATCTCTCTAGCTGGCCATCTGCTTTGTTGACCCTGACAGTAACGAGAGAGGCAGGTATTAGGTACAAATACTTTAAAACAAATATGTCTCTTAAACATCAAGGTTTCTTTTGAAAATGCCACCACCACAAGGGGCCCAAGTACCCTTAAGGCTCCAGGGCTGACACTAGTGCCTGCTTCCCTACCCCCCCAGCCCTCACCCCACACACACACACACACACACACATACCCCCTTTCAGTACTAGAGATTGAATCCCGGACCCTTCTCACCAAGCTACACTCTCAGTCCTTTTTTATTTGTAATTTTGGGGCAAGGTCTCACTAAGTTGCCCAGGCTGGGCTTGACCTTGTGATCCTCCTGCCTCAGCCTCCCAGACTGCTGGGATTACAGGTCTGTACTACCACTCCTAGGTCCTTGCTGCCCCCTAGAAAGTGCAAATTCTTCCCAGTTGCCCGAGCCTCCCCCACCCCTTCACCTCTCACACAGGACCTAGCACACAATTTCCCTCCTTCATGACCCCTGGAGGCCTCTCCTGATAACTCCACACAGACATGGCTAGGAAGCTCAGGGTCAAAGAAAGGACACTGTATGAAGCTTTGCTACAAAATCTAAGTCCAGCCTCACACAAATGGGCTTGCTTTCAGGGGCTTGTGTGCAGCAAACACAGCAAACCTGTCCGGGGCCTGCCCAAACACACACATGGCCACGGATGCAGAACCAGTGCCCAGGGACTGAGCCAAGTGTGCCATGTTTCCGAGGAAACACCGTTATTTTCCCCTTGACCGCGGACGGATGCAGGAGGTGACAAAGCAAACAAAAACCAGATTCCCTCAGCTGTCTGTCACGGCTGGCAGGCTAACTCCACCCTTCTTCTGCTGTAACCATTCTACCCCGCACCTTGGGGGAAAACCTACCAAAAACTTGCTAGACTTCTGAGCAGGAAGAACTGGGGGCCAAGCCCAGGGCCTTCACCCTGAGCATCCTAGACCATTTTCATTTTTTATTTCCAGGCAGTATCTCTCCAAGATACCCAGAATGGATTTGAACTTGCAATCCTCCCGACTCTGCCTTTCAGAGCGCTGGGATTACAAACCCGGCTCTGACCCTTTGTTAAGTAGAAAGATTATCTGCTCACTGGCCTCCAGAATCCCAGCAGAAAGAGCAGCACAATGTGCCTGAGACACTCTTGAGGTGGCTTTCTATAGATTAACGCCCAACAGGAGTGGATCCCAAGGGATTCTGGGAAGCTAACCAGGAGAGAACCACATGCCATTGGCCAGAAAGGTGAAATGAAATTCTTCGGAATAAGGCTACGGTGGAAGTTCTAAGAGTCTACATCTCTAATGTCCCTATTTGGAACACTGCTGTTTCTCATGCATGACCTCCTTACAAGCAAGAACACGGACCTCCCTGTCCCCACAAAGCCAGCACAGAGCACAGCACAGACCCCAGGCGGGCCTGTGGCAGCCCAACAAAACATGATGCATAAGCCTGCTTCTGTCCTGAATCTGGGACAGAAATGGCAGTGAGAGACACCTTCGGAGCAATCGGGGAACGGTAAATATGAGCAGCAGGTTAGGCATTATGAAATCACTGTCAATACGTTCAGCATAATAATAGTATCATAGGGTGAGACAATGGCCTTGTTCCTGGAAGACAGGTGCAGAGAGATTAAGGGGAAAGAATCTCGTGGAAAACAAGCTAACATGTTCATATATCTATGTATGTCTATAACTATGGCCATTTAGAAAAAAATTAAAAATAAAGACAAGCATGCAGGGCTGGGAGTGTTGCAGAATGGTTAGAGCACTTGCCTAACAAGCACAAGGCCCTGGGTTCGATTCCCCAGCACCACAGAAGCCGGGCGTGATGGCTCATACTTGCAATCTCAGCACTCCAGAGACCAAGGCAGGAGGGCTGCTGTGTGTTCAAGGCCAGCTGGGGCAACACAATGAGTTCGAATTTAGGGATCAGCCTGGACTATACAGCAAGACCCTGTCTCAGAGGGAAAAAAGGGGGAGGGGGGGTGCAGGGGAATGTATCTCCTAGCAAGGAATAACCTCCTGGGCTTGAATCCCCACCACCACATAAGCTGGGCATGGTTGCTCATGCCTCTAGTCCCAGTTCTCAGGAGGCTGAGGCAGGAGAACTATAGTGAGTTCAAGGCCAGCCTGGGCTCCATAATGAGTTCAGGACCAGCCTGGACTACAGAGTGAGACCCTGACTCAAAAACAAAAAAAAAAAAATTTAAGATAAAAAGTTAAATAATTTTTTAAAGCCTAGAAATGTTTGATGAATCCATCAATCTACATGCAACATTCACAATGCTTCTCCGTCACACTGTGGGTGAGCATAGGAACAGCTCAGACTGGAGTAACCAGCAGAGATTCTGCCCAGGGGTCCCCACAGGGTCTGAAGAATCACCCTCTAGGCCTCCATGAACCCTCAGCAGCACCCTGGCTGGGAAGCTCTGCTCCAAACTATGGGCCACTGCTAGGAGTCATCAGAGTGATCATTTTTGTGAAGCAAAAATGAGCTTTAAGCCATTGTAATCAATTGGGCTATTACCAGCTGCAAGTTCACCTTCAATTTCACCCTTGCTGATAGCATCCTTCCTCTGTGTCTTGTTGGGTAGGGTTATTATTAAGGGGGGGCTTATCAATCTTATTTAAAATGCCTATGTAGAGAGGGATTCTGGGAAAATAATAAGGACAGTAGCATTATATTTTAGTCTTTCTAAATCCCACATTAAAAAAAAAAAAAGAGCAACTACTGCCAAAGACAACGGCACACACATTTAGTCCCAGTAGTCTGGAGGCTGAGGCAAGAGAATCACAAGTTCAAGACCAGCCTGGGTAACTTAGCGACTTAGTAAGACCATCTCAAAACAAAAAGTAAGAAAAGCTGGGATGTAGCTAAGTGCCAAGTCTCTAGGTTCAATCCCCAGTACAAAACAAAAGCAATGACATAGCAAAACCAAAAAGCCATGGGTTCTATTTTTTTAAAAAGCTAGGGGACAAAACACTGAAAGAACCAAAATACGGGCAGGTAAGGACACAATGGCAGCCATAAGGCCAATACAGCACCTGCGAAGAGTGAGGCAACACAATACCTGTAAGAAGGCCCTGAAATGAGATCCCCAAATCACTTGTTTACTCAAGGTGAGCACCGCAATGAAACTGGAATTACCCTCTTGATGAAGAGCACAAGTTGATGGCAGTGAAGCCGAAAGCTCAACCTGACAACTATGAAGTCTGAGAGATAAAGGGCTAATCCGGCCTGGCAGCCTCATGACTGCCAGGACTGGGCCCCTCCGTGGGAAGGCCAGTGGAGTGGACCCTCCGTGAGCAGCAGAGACACAGCATGAAGAAACACACAACCAGTCACAAGTCAGGGAGGACAGCAGAGACTAGAGATCTCAGGAAACCACTGGAAGTGACAGAGCAGGGAGTTCTGGTCCCTCTACAGCATCCCCTCCTTCCCAAAGTTCAGTTTCCTGACCACCCACAACACAGAGCAGCAGCAGAGCGGGATCCAATTGAGACCCACATCATACAATGAAAGGAGGAGGAATGACGGCACATTCCATCTACAGAGAATGGAGGCGTGCCCTAACACCCACGCAACTCGGACACTTTCCCTCAAGGGGACAAACCCAAATTAAAGAGGAGAGAATTTTTTTCTATTATTTAACCCACATTTCAGCAGGTTCGGCCCTTCATCAGTGGGCTCCAAGGCAGACACAGCACGGTGGAAACCAGCAGCGGAAAGCGGCATGACTCCTGGCAGCCAGGACATGGGGAGAGAAAAACGAGCTGGAAAGGACAGCCTCACGGGCCCCAGTGGCAGGCTTGTCATCCCAGAACTCTGGGAGGCCGAGGCAGCAGGCTCACAAGTTCAAGCCCAGCGTGGGCAACTTAGCAACAAGAACTAGGCCCCAAAATAAAACTAAAACATGGTCTAAGAATGTACCTCAATGTGAAGACCCTGAGAAAGAAGAGAAAAGAGAGAGAGTGAAAGAAAGTGAGCAAGCCTCTAAGTCAGGCTCCCAGTGACCCGCTTAAGAGCATATTTAGCTATGAACACATCATTGGAATAATCTAATGGGTATAACACCCCAGTGGTCCAATCACCTTCCAAAAGCCCCACATTCAAACACATGAGACTCTACAACTATCGCTTTATAGTAAAGCCTGATGTCTGGTATTGTAATGCCTCCTGCCTTGGTCTTGTTACTCAGGATTGCTTTGGCTCACATGAGACTCTAGAGGGATGTTTTAGATCTACACATCCCCTTGATGTCTCACATTCAGAAGTGAGGCCTGGTGGAAGGGGAGGTCAACAGGGGTGTGCCCTGCAAGGATGTAAGCTCACCTAGAGCCCTCCCTGTCTGCTCCTGGCCCATGACATGTGCAGCTTTCATCATCCACTGGGCTCTTCTGCTGGACCATTTCTATTTTGGAGTCAGCAAACCATGGACTGAATCCTCTAAAACCATAAGCCAAAAGAAACCTCTCCTCCTTCAAGTTCCAGGTGCCATGCACTGTGCCTCTGCAACAGAAAGTATGACTAATACACCCTCTTTTCCAGACAGGTTGAAGGTAACGCATGATCTCAGGCATGAAAAAACAACATAGACCACAATTAGAAAAACAACAACAAGTGTGAGGTGATATAACTCAGGAAACTAAAGAAAACACTTCAGAAATAAAGACCAACCTAGAAGGTGGGAAGAACACACTTAAAGAAAAACTAAATGGAAATGAAGTAAGTGCGTCAAGAAAAAAAGATTTGACGGCAAGGAGCAAATACTGAAGATACGCAAATCAGATCTAACAGACAGAAACAGAAACCACTAAGGAGGAACACCAAAGGAACAGACACAAAACACTTCAAAAAATAAACCTTGAAACAGAGGCGCTTGAAATTACACACTGCAAGAACACACTGTGTACCTGGGAATATAGACTCTGAACGACTAACACCAGGATCCATTCCAACAAAACTAGGAAACTTTAGAGAGGGGAAATTCCTTCCTTTGGGCAAGCGCCTTCTAAGGAAAGGAAGATTAGATTACCACCCAACTCTGACAGAAAAGCTTCAGAAAATGTAGAACATATTTAAGATGTTCAAGAAAATATCTTCTGAAGATCTGAGATCCACAAAATTGTATTTTAAAGTTCAATCTTTCTGTTTTATTAATATGTATATTGCAATATATTGAACTTGAGTTATTGCGCACATATATATTGCATGAAAATTGCAAAGTTTCCAGTCTCCCTTTGTGACCCTTTCCACACCCTCACCCCTGTATTTTCAAGTATAAACAGCAAAAACTAGTAATGACACAGAAGAATTAGAGGAGGGCTCAGGGCATGGCTCTATGGTTAGAGCACTTGCCTAGCAAGTATGAAGGCCCAGGTTCTATTTGCCGGTACCATATAATCCAGGCATGGTAGTGTACGCCTGTAACCTGCAGCACTGAGGAGGCTGGGGCAGGAGGATTGCCATGGGTTAAAGACCAGCCTAGGCTATAGAGTGAGTTCAGATCCAGACTGGAAAACAGAGCAACACCCCATCTCAAACAAATAAACCACGATACCATGGGAAAGAGTAAAGCACATATTAGCTGTATGTTCAAGTAATTGGGCCTGTATACATATGTCTTAAGGTTTGAACCTGGAAAAGCTTCATGTATTTAGATGTTGTAACTTAGCTCTGGATTTCCTGTGCTAGTGGGAGTTGGAGCCTGGGCAGAAGGGGCGGATCGCCGAGGCTGGACCTAGAAGGAAATCACACACTGGGCTCCTCCCTTCCTGCCTCACTCTATGTCCTGACTGCCAAGGAATGAACAGCTCCCCCTCAGGCCAGGCCTCCATCATGTGCTCCCACTTCACCGGCCACCCACGATAGGATAAGACCTTTACAAACTGTGAGCTAAAACAAACCATTCCTCCCTCAAGTTGTGGCTGTTGGATATTCTGTCCCAGCAATAAAAAAGTGATTAAGATGATAGGTGTGTATACAGAGATACACACATGAATTTATTTTTAAGATAATGTACCTCATGATTTTATATTGAAATTTCCTATTGAGATTCAGTATCATATGATTAACCTCTTTTTATTTCCTGTCCTTCACAGATGGCAGAATAAGGACCTACCACAATAGCTCATTTGCTTTCTACGTCAATATAGACACAAGAGTTTTGAAGACCAACACGAATACCACTAAAGTACAAACTCAAGAGACGTCCCTGTGCTGCTATCACCAAATACGCCCATCCAAGTTACACGTGTGTGACTGTCCAAAGAAAACACTGCTTGAGTCGGAATGAACTTTAGAGACTCTTGTAACGTGGGCGATGCTTCAAGGCCCACCAGCGACCACAATTAAATGCCTCTGCAGAGCAGACAGGAGGAGAGCAGGGGAAGACTCTGGCACACGTGAGAAGGTCCTGCTCTTGGTCATCTCTGGGAGACAAGACGCAAAGACAGGATGGCCTGTTTTATTTCCCCCAAATTACTCTTTTTATTAGTATTTGTGACATACAACCATTGTATCCAATTTGAGCAACTGGTGATTGGAACACTGTATCTTTGTCACTCCTGCGTCCCTGTCCCCTTCCCATGCTCTTGCTCCAGCCCCCACCCCAACTATCCCGCCTTCACCTCCTCACAAGATCTATCTCTGTTTCCTGCCATCGCTCTTTCATTTTTGAAGGTCCTATTTTAAACGAGCTTCCTGACTGGGGTTCCACATTGTTTCCAGGACTACAAAGCCACCTTTCTCAGATAAGGCAGATAAGCTTTCTCAGGAGGCTGGGATTTGGGTGTGGTGGATTAGCTCAGCAGATGACGAAAGCCAGGCTACTTTGAAGACCCTGGAGAGTGTGGCTGGATTCTCAGCGCCATTCTCCATGGCCCCACAATAGCTGCCTGCAGCATCGCTCTCAACTGAGCCCGCTCACACTGCATCCCCCGTGCTGATCCTGCATCCTGCTGATGGCTGGCCCTCGGCACATGGAGGCTGACTGAATGTACCGATGTTATCTAGAAGCACCGGCTAAAGAACTCACCCATTCAGTTAGAAAACAATCGAGCACTGCTAAAGTACTAAAAACCATTGAATTATATATTCCTGGTACCTGATTTTTAAAGATATGTACATTTCAATAAAGTTGTTTTAAAACACAAAGGCCATTGTGCCTCTACTATCTACCAGACTCTACCACAAGCACTGGGGGGTGAGAGAACTTGCCCAGCAAGGTGTGCTTCTGAAGAGGTACATCAGTCTTTCCTTAAAGCTCTACTCAGGTAAATAGCCTCAATAGAGAAAGAAGATCACAGGACAGTCATGAGGGGCCCCTGGCCCATCCAGATCAAACTGGAGCCGTGGAAACATGTCACTGGTGTCACAGACAAACAGGCTAGTGATCCAGCCCAACTCCACTCTACCCTGACATCAGAGCTAGGCCGACTGCGGTAAGTGGCACAGTCTGGCCAATGGCCACACCCTGTGGAGACAACGCTCACGTAAGACCCCAAGCACCAGATCCGAGTTGAGAGAGTGCCCCTAGCCCACCTCCTGTCATCGTAACCAGGTGAGGCAAGTGCCTCAGGACCCGCAAAAATCCAGTGGTCAAAAAGAAATGGGGATCAACACTGAGCACCAAGTCTCAGTGGCAGCCATCCCCCTCCACAATTCACACTGAAACATCCAGATAGAAAATACAGAATTTCTGAGACATACATGAGCCCCCTTTTACAGAGAAGGAAACTGAGGCACAGGAAGGTTATCAGCTTGTCTGAAGATCTCAGCCAGTAGAGCAGCCCAGGATCCAAACCTGTACCTGTCAAAAGTTGGGAGAAGAGACATCATGCATAGTGCTTCAAACGGCTGAATCAACATTTATTTCCCACAGTTCTGGAGGCTGGTGGTCCAAGACCATGGTGCTGGCTGCTTCCTCCTGAGGCTTCTCTCCTTGACTTGGTGACAACAGACTTCTCACTATGTCCTCACAGGACCCTCTTGAGCATAAGCTCTGATGCTTAATCCTCTTCTTATAAAGACATCAGTTAATCCAACTACAGCCTCACCCTTGTGGCCTCGATTAGCATTAATTACCTCTTTCTAGGTCCTATCTTTAAGTAAAATCACACCGGAAGTCAGGCATTGGCACATGGATTTGGAGATGTAATTCAGTCCACAGCAAATGGTGACCCATTTCTGACAAGAGGGCCAATGCCTGCTACAAATTTATAACAGAAGAAATAAAATGCAACCAGGTAATGGATTGGTAATAATGAAGATAATCCTTGGGCATCAACCCTAAAAACAGAATAATCCCCCAAATAATTATTACCCTTTAGAAGTTACCTAAGCAGTAAATGAAATATAATTAAAATTTCTTGTTAGACCTCTCAGGAGAGGACACTAAGCTATTTACTAGCCCTCCTACTTCAGGGTCAAAAAAAATGGGTTTTTAAAAATACTAACTATACAATAGAACCCATTCTCTCCTCCCAAAATCCCAAAGTGCAAAAGCACCCAACATAAAATCTCCTTAAACCTGCTGTTTATTACTAAGAGAAGGACAGAACTTAGCAACTTTCAAACAAGCCAGGAAGTACATTCCATTTTCGGGTCATTTTGGAACCTCCTAATCTTTTTATTACACATTATTTGTAAAGCACCAACAGCATTATCACATGGAAAATAGACTTATTTTTTTCAGTTTTTACATAAGCTCTGAATCTTCCGTGCTGGTTCAGGCGCTGCCTGGACAGTCAGGGAACGCCACACAAGGCGGTCTGTCTATCAGCGCTAATTCCTCTTCCAGCCCTGGTTTGGGTCAAGGAGGTGCTAACACTGCTGCAGAGTTGGCAGAAATCCAGGATAAATCTCCTCACCTCCCATCTGCCCAGAGCTGATCCTGGCAGCAACAAATGGAGCCTGTTTCCCTTTCCCTTGGCAGAAGTCAAAGCTGAAATATCCCAGAGGTCTTATCTTCCCAAGACGAGACCTTCTCCCGGCCCTTACCTCTCACAGTCAGAACGTCAGAGGACAACTATGGGCCACTTGCATTGTTAATGGGTTTCACTCCACTACCCCTCCTACCTCGTAATTCCAGCAGCTCAAGAGCACAAGGAAGATTCTCTGGCTACTCCTAGGAGGCGCCATGGCAGTGGCTCCAGACCAGAAATGGCACACCCAGGGAGGATACTGATCTGCTCCCTGGGGTCTGCCCTCACAGACAGCAACTTGGAGTTACTCACACTGGCTTTTGCCAAACCATTAACAAGGAGCAGAGGGAAAGCCACACCTACCTGAGGGTGAAAGGAACCAAAACCCATCAAGTTACAGGAAGGGACTCATCTGTGCAGGCATCTCATCCGAGGCCAGAACATGGAGCCTGCCATCTCCCAAACACTCTGCCTGGCCCCTGGGTGGCAGATAAGCTGCTCCTGAGGTAGATGCACAGGAGGCTACAGAACAGAACAAGAAAGGACGGGCTGGGATCTGAAGCCAGAAGACCTAACTCAGCACATAGCCACTTGTAGGCCAAGTCAGAGTTTGAGAAAACTATAGCCCACAGGCCATACCACATCCAATCGCTACCTATTTGGTATGTAATATTTTCTTGAGACAGGGTCTCACTCTATGGTTCAGATCGGTCTTGAGCTCACTATGTAGCCCAGGCTGGCCTCAAACTCAAGGCAATCCTTCCATGTGCTGGGTTTACAGGGGTGTGCCACCACGCCCAGCTTATGTGATACTGGGAAATTGAACCCAGGGCCTTGCTCTTGCTAGGAAAGCACTTTCAATACTGAGCTACACCTGCAGCCTGGAAATTTTTAACTGGACCACAGATCCACCATTGGTTCTCGCACCATCTGTGCTTCCTTCACTCTACAGGGGCAGAGCGAGCGAAGCTAGGGATGTCACTGACAGGGACCGCACAGCCCCTGAAGCTGGAGAGACCTCCTACAGGTCCTTTTCCCTGACCTGCGCAACACCTCAGAGAAGCCACTGCGCGTTGAACCTCAGTGTCCACACTCCTTAAAATGACTAGCAGTCCTTCCTCTCTTGATGATTGTAAGAGTCAAATTCATTCACCATTACATTATAATGATGAGGAGGACATTCCTTAGAGCCCTTCATAGGTGCCAGGCAGGGTTCTAGGCACTTTGCTTTGATTGTTTCATTTGATCCTTACAATAACTCCATGAGGGTAAACTTGTGTCATTAGTGAGGACACTGAGACTCACAGAAGTGAAAGCTGGTCACCAAGACAACACCTCGAGTAGACGTGAAGCTGGGGCTCAATCCTAGCTGCTAAGCAACTGTCATCATCGTACTCTCTCCCCACAATCATTGGGACACGGCGGTGCAGGAGGTGCTGTCCAGCAGGCATGACAGGCACACCTCAGCCCCACCAAGGACCCGGACACCCTGGCACGCCCTGTAGGCTCACACTGTCCTCCACCCTTCCATCTTGCCCCCCTGTAAACTGCCAAGATTTTGCCATTCTTTTTTTGAGATACAGACACAGTCTATATTTGGATGGTAACAAAGTCCAGCAAATGACAGCCGCCTGCATCTCCATCTCACAATCTGAGTGTCATCTTCGCCCACTTCGTGTCATGACATAGGTTCAAATGGCTCCAAAACACAAGAGACAAGGCTGCTGGGCTCAGTGGTACAGCGCTCACCTGGAAGGCTTGAGGCCCTGGCTTGGGCTCCAACCCCAGCACCACAAACAAATAAGTAAACTAAGTAAATAAATAAAAAATAAGAGCGACAGCGACACCTCAAATAAAACCTCAAAGTTTGTAGCACAGTTTAGAAAAATGCACACAATTCAGAACAGTAGCACTAAAGAGAAGTATCAGGAATGTCTGCTAGGAGCTTCAGCTTGGACACGGATGCCCAGAGAAGTCCAGGGACTTGCTTGAAGGTACATAGCCAGTAAGAAGTAGAATTGGGAATTAAAACTCGGTTCTCTACGAAACCTAACAACTGAGCCACTCAGAACCATGCCATGAATGTAAGACACAGAGGCCAAAGTCAAGGTCAGCACCCTCCAGTAATCTCTGAAGGCATATGAATCTCACCCAAATGCTAGCTTATGCCTAAACTCAAGGCTCCCCAGCCTTTGGCCAGAAGAAATTTCTCCACACTTCAGTTCCACATACTGAAATCTGAGACATCTAAGGCCATAGCTGTGTCCCTTGGCAAGGCTCCCAGGACAGAAGGAACTTTTGTCTGTTTCTCTATTTTGGTGGGGGATTACTGGGGACTGAACCCAGAGTATCTTATCATGAGCTACATTCCCAGTTCTTTTTATCCTGAGACAGGATCTTGTTAAGTTGCCCAGACTGGCCTCAACACCGGGCAATTAATTTCAGGAGACATTTTTAGATATCATAATGGGGAGGGAAGGGAGCCTTCCAGAATCTAGAGATCAGAGATGCTGTTAAATGATCAGTAGTGCATAGGACAGGCCCAACACACGGGAGTAGGCAGGCAGCATGGAAGGCCGGTAGGACAAATGAGAGCCCTATCTTGGCTGTGAGCTGCACAGAGAGAGAAGCCGCCCTCCTCCACTGGGCCCCCAGCACTGACTGGCAACAACAACTGAGCAAACACAAACTCTCCTGCATTTCGGCCAGGCCTTCCCATTCACAGACCACATACATGCCAGCCCTGCCCAAAGGTAGGGCAACTTCACAATGGTCTCACAGCTAGAAGGTGGCAGGGACCCAACCCTGCCCAAGGCCCCAGCCTAGGACTCCCAAGGCTGTGCCATCAACAAGATCCATGTAGCCTCTTGGGATTCTGGAAAGAAAATCTATGAAAGAAACCCCAGTGTACAGGCCAGTGGTAAGCACCCTGAGTTGAATTCCCCAGCACCACATAAGCCAGATGTGGTGGCACACACCTGTAAACCCAGCACTCAAGAGGCTGAGGCTGGAGAATTGTCATGGGTTCAATGTCAGCCTGCGCTACATAGTGAGTTCAGGACCAGCCTAAAATATGGAGCAAGACCCTGTCTCGGAGAAACAGAAAGAGAAAGGAAGGAAAGAAGGAAGCCAGCCAAGCAAGCACCAGCTCCTGCACTGGGAGGTGCACTCCAGTTTGTTTTAATGTCTGGGCCACATTAGAGGGCTCCACTCACACTTTGGAGCCCACAGGGCACTGGCCTATGTCCAAGAGCAGTGACAGGCACCCTCTCTAAACCTGGGGCTCAGTCACCACCGTCCACATGGTTACCATCTTTGAAACCTCTTCTTGCTTCTAGCTTCTTTTTAACAACAGCTTTATTAGGATACAATTCATAAACCACACCATTCACCTAGAGTACAAAATAATGGCACCGTAGTATATGTTCACAGAATTGTGCAGCCATCACAATAGTCAAGTTTAGAGCATTTTCATCACCTCAAAAAGATTCTCCTAGCTGTGAGCCAGTTTTGAAATCACCTGCCAAGCCGCCTTCCAGTCTCATTCACCACGTGCAAGAGGGCGACCTCCCTGGTGAGCGTCCCTCAGACAGGCGCTGGGAGAGGCTGAACAGCACCCACCGCACCCAACCCAGGGACCAACGTTCAGCTCTTTCTCAGAGGCGAAAAGAAACCAGCATCCACGTGTGATCTCATTCACATCTCTTTTTCTATGAATTTCTTTTAGCTTCCTACAGGAGCTCTACAGAGGGCAATCTACCAAAATGTTGAATTTCTTTAACAATCTAATAATAGCCCAAGATGTCCTCATTCAAACAGTTCTAGCAGCAAAGGTGAGGCAGGCACGTACGTGGTCAGACTGCCACCCCGTGACGGGGCTAAACGCAGCCCTGGGCTTGAGCACTGAAATAAGAAAAGCTCTGACTGGGAAAGCTGAGGTGTAGTTATAAAGGTCAGAAAATAAAGTGGAAGAGACGAAGGAAGTGAATCAGCGAATGGCACTGGGCAAAACCAAAAAACCCACTGTTTTATGCTGAAAGCTTTAAATCCCATCACAGTAGATCACCATGGCTGCTCCCTCCTGACTGTGACCCTCCACAAACCACAAGCAACAAGTATCTCTCCTTACAGATTATTCTTCTGCCCCCAGATTTTTATAACTACGTATCACCTACCCCTCCTGTCAATAGTCAATATAGGGTCCAAAGTTTATTTTTAAGAATGTTCTTAGCTCTGGTCCCAGAGACACACTCCAAGTGCTCCTGCCCCCTGCTAATAGTGCCGGCAACATGTTCCAGGACCTGGTCCTTTCCCCTCCTGGCTAGCACCAGTAATGGCTCAGTCAGCCTCTTCCCTGGACTCAGGCACTTGAATCTAACACTTCACATCTGCTCCCCCGGGAGGCTCTTCCAGCTTCATCTGCTCAATGTCATGTCCACCCAAGAGCCTCCTTGATGCTGCCCTCCGCCACACACACTGTACACAAGCACTGTCTTTTTCCTACTTCCATAACAGCCTGCAACCCTCTCTGTGTTTGTTCACTAAAGCCATATGTGGTCACCATCTACTTCCTCATCAGCATAGGCCAGGTCAGTAGTGTCTCCCGGTACCTGGCACCTGGCCTACTGGAGGAAGTCTGGTTTTACTTTTCCTTAAGAGACAGAATAGGATGGTGGTTACGAGATTGGGGTCTAGAGTAGATATCAGCAAATCGTGATAAATGGCCAAATGATAAATATATTGGCCTTTGTGAGCCTTGCAAAAATACTCAACTCTAATGCTACGGTATAAAAGCTATCACACTATGAATAGACAATTCATAAACAAATGGATGTGTGTCTCAATAAAACTTTATTTATAAAACAAATGGTGGCCCTATAGGCCATGGTGTTGTCAAAACTTGATCAAGAATCACACTGTAAATTTCGATCCTGGCTCATCCACATCCCAGTTGTTTTCTTGAACAAGTGAGTTAACTTAATTATGCCTCAGTCTCTCATGGGTAAAAAGCCTTTGACACTGGAATTAACCTCACTGGACTTCGGGAAACATCAAACAAATGTCTGAAAAATGGCAGACATTCAATAAATGTGAGCTGCTTCAATCATAAAAGCCATTACTAATGGTGTTGGTGACATAACCTATGTTTACACCTCTCAGGCCCTGGATGATCAACAAATGGTAGCTGCCATGATGGCGACCACAGTGATGAGGACGATGAGAACGGAGCTGACTGTGATAAGGTCAATGGCAACCAGGTGCACTCAGGAAACAGCGCTACAGAGAACTCTGCCTGGGCCCATCTGACACCTAGACAGTCTGGGTGGCCAGAGTGTCTGGACGTCCCACCATCACCTCTACACAACTGACCCATCTGTGTCCTTGGCAGAGCTCAGACAAGGGCCAGGAGGTGACTCCCACTCTGGGCCAGACAACCAGCTGGTTCAGTCACAGGCCACCAGGATCAGATTTCTCAAGAGGCAGGAGGACAAGGAAATTTTTGAATGGGGACAATGACGTCACCACCTTCAAGTCAGACAAGAAGGAAGTTTTCCCAGGTTGGGCAGTAAACCTAAGGCTTTATCACTATAAAGGCAACCATTCCTTTGGATGCAAAGTGACAGGCATTGAGCTAATAAGCCATGTGGGGAGTCACAACAGAACATCCCTGATTTCTCCCCCAGCCTATGCACCGGCTGATCCCACACAAGGAGAGATCCACCAAGCAGCCAAAGCCAGGAAAAGGCATTTATATTTTCACAGTCAGGCTTGAGTTATGTTTCATAATATAAACACATAAGTAGTCCAAACAGACCAGAAATAAGTTACAATTATTAATTCACAGTATCAACTTGGATAAGGGCTTCTCTAGGATTTTTTTGTTCCCCTCAGCACTAACACAGAACCCAGGACTTTCACACTAGGCTACATCATAGGTACTTTTTAAAAATTTTAAGACAAGGCCTCACTAGGTCACCCACAATGGACTCAAGCTTGCAATCCTCTCGGCTCATCTTCCCAGAGTGCTGGGATTACCAGTGTGTACTGTCATGCTCAGCTCTCTGGAATCAATTAAAATATACCATCATCTCCTGATTTTGAACAAATTGTACATACACGCCAAATGTTAATGCTTAAACCTACCAGTAGTATTTCCCAAACAAACACAGCACCCTCAAGGGAGGGTAGGAACACAGGATTCTCAGATTTTTAACAAGTGGTATTTATTAACAACCTGCCCCTACCTTGGTCCCTTGACAGAGTGACCACCTGGGATACTGACGGGGACAGTCTGTGATGATGAAATGACTGGGCTTAACTGGCCCCCATCAAACTGAGAGCGATATGCCTGTGCCTCTCATCACTCGGGCCTTAGCTGCACACTACGAGATTGAGCAGCCCATGCCCCAGCTCCACGCCAGCCAGCTCCTCCACACAGAGGGCCCTACTGTCCCATTTCACCTGGATTGCTCCTCCTGCTTCAGCACTCAACAGGAAGACTTGACTGAGCCTGTCCCATGGGTACGTTTCTTCCTCCGTGCCCCCAGCCCTGGCCACTCTACAACCATCCCACCATAGCCTCTCTCCCACTAGATGGCCGCTCTTTCACAAGAGTCCTGCCCGCTTATCTCCATAACCCAAGCACTTGGCTCAGTGCCTAGCAAGAAGAAGGTGCTCAATAAATATTTGTTTCATCAATGAATTAAGGCAACCACTCTGGTGATGGTCCAAACACATTTCTAACCAAGACTTCTCTCTAATACTACTATTATTAGTTGTAGTAACAGTGATGCCGCCACTGTCCTTCAGCATACCCAGGTGACAGGTTCCAGAACCCCCAGAGAACCAAAATACACAGATGTTCAGTTTCCTTATACAAAATAGCCATAGTATATGCACATAACCTACACAGACATATCCTCTCTATATTCTAAATTATCTCCTGGTTACTTATAATACTTAGTACAGGAGCTGGAGGAATAGCCATGAGTTGAAGCACAGGCCCTGAGTTCTATTCTCCAACACCACATAAGCTGGGCATAGTGGCACACGCCTGTAATCCCACCACTCAGGAGGCTGAGGGAGGAAAATTGTCGCAAGTTCAAAGACTGCCTGAGCTACATGGCACATTTAGAACCAGCTTGGACTACAGTGCAAGACCCTGTCTCAAAAAATAAAACTTAATGAAAATACTATGTAAATAGTTGTTATACTGCATTGTCTAGAAAGCAATGAAAAATGTCAATATAGGCAATTCAATGTTGAATACAATTTTTAGGATTTTTTTTTTTTTTTGGTGGTTTTTTGTTTTGGAACCAGGGATTGAACCCAGGGCCTTGCGTATGCCAGGCAAGTGCTGTACCACACTGAGCTACATCCTCGACCCTGGATACAATTTTTTTAGATGTTTATAGTCCACAGATAGATGGGATGTGGAATCCACAGATACAGAGGACAACATTAATAATGATTATGATAACAGCAGCTGACACAGACCACACATTTCCCTGCCCTAGTCTCCTAAAGAGGCCTGCAGTAAGCCAAGCAGAGGAGGGGACAGGTGGCAAGCCACTGTAAGACTCAAACTCTTAGCAGTCTCTGTGCAGGCACATCAGTCGCTTGGGGTCACTCCCACACTTTTCATCAAGCGCAATAGAACCTAGACTAATATTCCCTTAATATTTTTCTTTAAATTGACTTTTTTTTGGCAGTACTGGGGATTAAACCAAAGACCTTCACACTGAGTGATGCCCTCGGGCTTTTTATCTTTTCAAACAGGGCCTTATTAAGTCACTAAGTTGCCTGGACTCCAACTTGAAATCCCCAAAGCTTATTTTTAATATTGATTTTTAAAAAGAAATATAAAAATATGCACATAGAAAGTGTGTAGCTGAGTAAGCATTCAGCAGCCAAGAGATCCACTATTTTGCTGGGCGCATTACTCTTCCTCTTTATTTAAACATAAAGGAGTTGACCTGAGACAGAAAACAACAAGCTCTTTTCGTGCCACTACACTGCTGAACGACTTGACAGGCCACGTCTTCCGTGACACCAAGCAGGAAAGCCCGTGGCGATAAGGAAAAGTGTGTTCGCAGATGGGTGTCATCACGCTGTTCTGTGCCTCAGGATGACAACGAGAAAGGACATTTGCAGGCCGGGCCTGGTGACACATACCTGCAATCCCAGCCGTGGGGAGCCCAAGGCAGGACTGCACGTTTGAACCCAGCTAGGCAACACAGTGAGATTCCTAGTGAGAGGTGTCAAGATTTTTTTTTTTTTAATGAGGATGTTCGCAAGGAAGTTGGTTATCAGCGACTCCAAAGCCAAAACACAGCCCTACCCCGGTTACGCACTACTGCGTGGTAGCCATTTTCTATTTAGTAAGTTGGTGTGTCTCCAAAAGTTCTGATCTGCTCCTCAGGAGGCTGCACAAGACCAAGTCTTGATTCATTCACACAACAATGGCAAAGCAAAGGCCAGAACAGCCGTGGGAGGAGGGAGTCAACAGCACAAGCGAGAGAGCACACCCAGGGGCGTCTCTGCCTGAAACAAGACTGGTTAAAACAAGCCAGCTGCTCAGGTAGCTGGAGCAGCTTTAGAATGCCATCCCTTTTCCAAGTGAGAAGTGAGAGAGAAGACAGACAGACAGCCAACAAGCCGGGCAGTCAGACAGCCAAAAAAGAACACACGGGATACAGCACTAAAATGTCTCAAAGTTATAGTGCTGTCTAGGCGGAAAATGCAGTATCTGAACTTCCAAAAACTTTAAACCTAGGGAATTAAGGACTCCCACACAGCCCTGGCCACATGGGTTTTCTTAACCTGGTCTACCTGGTATCCTCTTAACCACCAATCCTAGTCACCTGGGAATTCTGGTTTCTGAATTCCTGGTTATGTATTTATTTGAGACAGGGTCTCCCTCTATAGCCCAGGCTGGCCTTGAACTCACAACAATCCTCCGGTGCTGTGGATTATAGCACGCCCAGGCTTATGTGGTGCTGGGGAATCAAACTCAGGTATTTAGTGCTTACTAATCAAGCGCTTTACCTGCTGAGCCATTCTTCCAGACCCCTAATTTTGTAGCTTCTTCTCCCTCACACATCCCGGTCTGGTCACGGCTGTCCTCTAAGTATCCCTGACCCACACTATATTTGTCCCTACTTCAGGGACTTTGCACATGCCCTTCCTTCTGGCTAGAACATTTCTCTCCAGATCTTGGGAGACTCAGCTCCTTTTATCGTCCCACTCTGGTTCCTCTGTGCCACCACGAGGTCCTCAGCCCCACACGCAGCCCTCCCACCAACAGATATCCTCCAAAAGGTGTCTACCACCACATTATCAGCATTATCATCGTTTACTGTCTTCCCAGCACTGATTCTAGTGGGAGCCTTTATTTTCTATCACCTGTTGTCTCTGTCTCTCTCTGCCTCCATGTCCCTACCTCACTACAGTGTTTAAATCTGGACACATCCTCCATCCAGCCACACTTGCTTCCCATCGCTCCCCACAAGGCAGGTGGAGACTGGTCCCCGGACACCCATGTCCCTCCACACTTCTCCCTGCCGTCTTATCCATGCGCCAAACCCCTCAACATCCCTCAAGATGTGGCTCAAGGGGTCCCCCCAACCCCACCAGGGAGTCGGTACCTGACTTTCTGGACACTTTTCTTTCTTTTGGTACCAGAGCTCCAGTCTACCATCAGAACCACCAATTGTATGACAAACACATTATCTGCTTTCCAAAGTCCCGGGACTGGCTACGCCTGTGCCGTATCTTACTACTGCTAACACTGCTCAACAATGACCAACACAGAGCAGACACTCACAAGTGTCCTCCATGCCTCGCCAGGGCCTAGAATCATCCAAAGCTCTGGGCCCAAAATGAACTAGACAAGTAAGGTCCCAGTGCCAAGGAGCTCTTAGGCTAGCTTGAAGGTAGCCAATAATGGCCCCCAGGCCAAATCCAGCCTACCATGGTTTTTTTTTTTTTAACAACTTTATTGAGATATAATTTACCTACCATAAGTTTTTTCATTGTTTTTACTTTTAAAGTTTTAGTTGATACTGACAAACCCATTTATTTATATACTGTCTACGGCTGCTTTCTTCCCACAAGGGCAAACTTCAGCCAGGTGTGGTGGTACAGTCCTATAATCCCAGCACTCTGGCAGGTTAGGGCAGGATAATCACAAGTCTGAGCCAAGTCTAGGCAATTTACCAACTGAGCAAGACTCTGTCTCATAAAGTAGAAAAGGCTAGGGATATATCTCAATGCAAAGGCCCTGGGTTCAATCTTCGGTACCAAAAAAAAGAATACGAAACACAAGCAGACTCCAGTAGTTGCCACAGGGACCATACAGTCTACAAAGGCAAAAATACTTGCTCTGTGACCCTTAACAAAAGCGCCTGCCGACCTTTGATCTACTCAGGAGGGTGGGAATGCCCCAGCCGAGCCCAGCAGCCAACCAAGGAAACGATCATTTCAGAGGGTCAAAGTGCTAAAAGGAAAAATCAGGTACGGTTCCAGAGTAAAATGGAGAGTGGTCTGACAAGATCCCCGTGAGGCAGTGACATCTGTGCTGAGCCTAGGCAACCTGAGACGACACTAGCTGTGCCCAGATCTGGAGGAAGAGTGCCCAGTATGAAAACAAGCAGTTCAAAGTCATGAAGTTGGATTAAGCCTGTGTTTCAGTCACAGTTCAGCCAAAAACGGATAGCAGAGGCACAGGAGGTGATGGTGGGGCTTGACAAAAAGAGATAAAAGGAAGAGCTACAAACAGGGGCTGACAGTGTGGAAAGCCTCCGACCCCATCTCTGCCAGGTCTGCAGGGTAAAGGAGGCAGGGGGTACCAGATGTAGTATGACACCAGCAACAGTGAAGGAGCTGCAGCCTCCGAGGCCTGGCCAGGAGGGAGATGGGGGAACAGATGCCCCAACCTAGACCTCTTCCTGCTGGGGCCTCCCAGTGGCCCAACCCGTTGCCAGGGGTGGGGGTACCCACTGATCGAGTCCTGTAAGGCACACGCCTGGTATTGCAGGGCAGGGTAGAAAGGGAGATGGGTGTAAATTAAGTCCCAAGAGGAAAGCAAGGTCTGGGCCACACCTCTCATCTCCCATCACCTTAAGGTCAGGAAGGAGGCCAATGTGGCTTCAAGGGCCATCAAGAAGTTAATAACATCAAGCTGCAGTGTGCCTGCCTAGCAAGGAGAATGCACTGGGTTTGATCCCCAGCACTTGAGGGGGCACGACAGGTGGCAGTATTAATGATACCAACTTTGTGATCTCGTGGAATGCTGTGAAGTACCCGACACGGAAGTTCAGGAGAGGAGTGGCATTATGCAAATGCAAGATGAAATGATCATCACTACGTCTCTGTCAAGAACATAATCAGGTGTGCTCCGTGATCAGTTACACCATGTCAGCATTCCTGAGAGGAATTAGGAGAGCGAGAAGAGGATAATTTGCATATCATAAAATCACATGTTCATTAACTGCTGCCCGCACGGGCCAGAAATTAAGGCAATCAAGATTCTCATGCTCCACACCCTGAAGAGGAAGCACCCATTGTCCCCACGTGGATCTCATAATGCCACCAAGAAATGGCCAGCAGCACTAACACTCCATAAAGTTATTTTTATTAAGTGCTCAATAAGTGGTAGCTATTATTAGCATCTTATTTCGGTCAGAACCCCATGTACTATTTTTCTTTATTTTTGCAGCTGTAACTCACAATTCACCCTATTAAAGTATCAAATACCATGGTTTATAGAACACTCACAAGCTTTACAACCATCACCATTAACTCTAGTTTCCAAAAGGAAACTATACCCACTGTCAGCCACTCCTAATAGCCTCTGCCCCACCCTGGGCCATTAATCTACATTCTGTCTCTGTGCATTTGCCCACTCTGGACATCCCCTATGAATGGAATCCTGTAATACAGAGAACCCCAACAACCAGGCTGCAAACTGGTATCCTTGGGTGGACAGGGCCACCGGAACACAGGAGCTGTGAGCAGGAGTTGAGCATGAGTCAAGCTCCACCCGTCAGCACACTCCTATCAGGTTCTAACACCAATGCTGATTGACAGGAGGTGGAGCTTCACCTACCCCCACACCCCCACCGGCCCTCACCCCTGCAGCTCACCATTTCAAAGCTAACCTCTACCAGCCTACTACAGGGTAATTAAACGCCTTCCTTTTGACCACTTTTCTGACTTTGACCTTTTAGGCTCAACAGAGTACATAAGCCCTTCTGTCATGTAAAACAAAGGAGGCAGACTCGGAAGGTTTGAAAACTTTGAATCCAAAATGAAATTAAGGCCACTCAGGCTGTAGTTTCTTGATATCAGACCCTAAGGTTTGTTCTTCTGGTAGCCACCTGAAGCATGAAGGGAGAGGGGTAGTTTGGGGACAGTCCTCAGAGACTGGCAGAACTGGCCCTGGGAAATCTGTGGACACCTAGCCCACAGGACCAGGTCCTGCTGGCATCAGCACCACACCTGGCATTTTTCTGGCTCATACAAATCTCTCTTCCACTCGGCCTCAGAATCACTGTCCGAGATGTTGGACTAGACTGTCTTTCCTGGAAAGCAATTTTTTGAGGGTTCACACAGACAAGAAAGGTGAAGAACAGACCTTCACGGTGAGCCAAGTCTGATTAAAGTAGCTGGCAAACCACTCCCTCCTATTAAGATTCTATAATTATCTCAAATAATGCAGGGACGGATCGACAATGTCTACTCACAGCATGGGATGAAGGAATAGCAGCAAATCACCTTGAACCTGCCATCTATCCCTTAGAAGGGCCCAGTACTCAGGAGGTGTTGAGTCCTCCAAGTTCTGGCAAGGATTTCTCATCTCCTCTTCCTTATGAGTTTAACTAACATCCATGTCTTCAAGTAGATGTGGTCTACAGAACCCAGAATCTTACCAACTCTTTTGGTGAAATTTTAGCATCATCTTTTAAAGAAAAAAATTGAATCCATCTCTCACTAAAGCCCTTGAAATGAAATGGTGAGAGTTCTCCAAATCCTCTGTATGTGCTCACCACTGGGGTCTCTGATGGCTGGGGATTAGTTCTTGCCTCTGCAAAGAGGCAGCTCAAAACAGCCATTATCTCTGAAAGAATGGCAGGTGGAGAATGCAGCCAGCACCCTGCAGTGCTCACCGGCTACCAGGGATTAGACAGAAGGATCTGTGAGGCTGGGCATCAAGACATACCTGTAGAGATGCCAGCCATCACTGGGAGCCAGAAAAGCCCTATGTCAAACTGATGTCCTCAGCAGGGGTCACTTGGAACCTTCACGCAGGCTAATTGCTAAGACAATCAACAAGATGTGCTTTCTACCAGCACCTACACCACAGTAATTCAGGAGCTTTCCCGACAGAAGGACTGATCCAAAGCCAACAGGCAGGTGTACTGCAAACCTCACTCTCTGTCTATTCGTAGTGATTAGAAAAGCAACTGAAGCCAGTGGCAAAGAAGATGTTTGTTCTGGACACTAAATTATTGGGGAGACTGGGACAGAAGTCAATACGTAATAACCTCGCACTGAGCAGAGGACTCCATCTCACATCCTGCCATGTCCTTATGAAAAATGAGAAAACAGAAACAAAAGATGCCCAAGGTCACACAGTAGGAAGCGAGGGAACAGGCTCATAAGTGCATAGTCCACGGTCCTCTCAGCCACACCTGGGCTGAGTGCATGGCCCACATCCCAGAGCAGAAATTGCAGGTATGTGGACTCACTAGGGCAGGGTAAGGCACGCCCAGCTCAAACGGCCCACAAAATCATTTGGTCCAATCCAGCCAAGGCAATGAGGGGTGAACCAATTATATAGTAATTAAATGCTTTCCCAAATATAACAGGCTAATTTTTAATTTGGAAATCTTGTATGGCTCATGAATGATGTCATAAATATCCAAATGGTCCTCAGCTGTAAAAAGGTTCCCTGTCCCTGCCCTAGGGCTATGGGCCACACGGATGCTAGAATGTTTGGGCAGGACTCCTAGGGCCCCTAAAACCTGTGGCACAATTAGAAGTGCTCTAACTCTGGGGCCCGTATGATCCGCTAGAGGTGGCTACTACTACACATACCTGATAACGTTCCATAATGAACACACCAAAACACTTGAATAATAATAGACACCATACTACAAGTGAAGGGTGCAGGGAAAACACACAGGATGAAGCCCCACGGGGAATCCTGGCAGCTTCCCCCAGGTAGTGGCATCACAGTTGGCTCCTGCAGGTGCACAGAGCTGCCCTTGGACAGGAGAGGGAAACCACATGCAAAGCCCAGAGGCACGAAGCACTTTCAGGGAAGGGCCCCGCGTGCCATCCCTGCTTCATCAGGTAAGGCACAGAGAACCACCAAAACCCGTGCAGCACAGAATCTGGGCTCAAAGACGGGGCTCAAGTGCTACACTTGTCACTTACTGGATCACAGAAACTTGAGAAAGACAAAAAAAAAATTAAGTTTTTGTTGATTTGTCTAAAAAACAGAAAACCAGGCCTGCCTCATAACCACGCTGGAAGGACCCAATATAATCACAACAGGGCAACAGAGAACCTGGTACACAGGAGGAGATGCCATCAGCATCGTGGGGACCAAAGTGAAAGGTTAAGATCCCAGAGCAACCTGGGGAATCAGAGGCTAAGAAACAGGTGCTGTGAGACCGCCGGCTTGTGTGGGCAGCTCCTGGGCCAAAGGGCATCAGTCCTCGTGGCCCAACTCTGACCCCACACAGATGTGAAGGACAGCTGTGTGCACACTGCTCATTTCCCATGAGGTCTCCACCGTCCTGCCTCAGGGCGTTCTCCAGAGGCATGGAGGAGGGCCAGCACCTAGGCAGGACAGTCTGAAGCACAGAGAGCCACAAGCACCTCAAGTGACAAATGTCAGCTAACAAGAATCCTGACGTGTTCCTGTTCAGCATCAGACATGCCACCGTCACAGCAGCAACCTTCCAAAAGCATCCCCTGCATCCACTGCCTTTCCTCTGCCACCTCCCTCTTCTGCCAGGACCTTCCTGAAGGTTCCAAGACAATGGGACAGGTCCCCTCGGGCACAAGTCCCCTGCTCACAGCTACCTCCAGGACCCCGACCACGTACAGTACACATGCTGCTGTGGGCTTTACAGCAGGATACACTTCTGAAGGCTCTGGCCCCAAGACTTTCCTCTCTCTGTCCCTTGCATTTTCTCCCCAGGCACAGCAGCAACCACCAACTCCTGATCAAACCCCACCAACTCCTACTCTCCTGCCAAGAAGCAGTGGGAAAGGCCACCTTCTATTCAGGTTTCCCCAAAACAACCTCATCACCATGACAAGGGGGTCTGGAACCCAGACAACCAGAGAGGACAGGATGGAGATCTGTTAGCCAAACTGGATAGCCGTGTCTATGTCCTGGGCTCACCTCCCCTGGTACTTGTCAGGAGACAGACACTGCCCACCTCTTAAGGTGATCTGCTTCTCTCAGCGGCTTGCTACATAGTCTTCTGACTTCTCTGATGTCACACAGTATTTTCCTACCAGCATAATGCACAGAACACTTCCATGCACGCACAGCCACGTAATTACACTATTACAAATCTTCCAGCCAAATGCATTTCCTCTCAAGATGGGGGTTGTCTCCTCTTCCGACCAGCACAGCATAACAAGCACCACTGTCGCCTGGAACAGGGAAAGTGCAGCCAGACAAGCGGAAAACCCAGAACAGGGGGCATCCAGCGGGGGGCGCCATGGGTGGCAGGCCGGGGCAGGAGTGAGAAGACAGGTCAAGCTGTGTTCACCTGCTCCTCAAACACCAGCCAATCACCTGATATGTGTCAGGCGCCAGGTTGAAAGCCTGAGAATGGAGCGATGGAGTCTGGGAAACAGCAGGATCCCGTCCTTCGAGGGACTCCAGGTCTAGTCAGGCAGACAGACCACAACCAGAGACACGTGGACACGCAATTTAAACCAGAGTAAGGGCTATGAGAAAAGAGCAAAGCCTAGGACAGAACAGCCTGCCCCATCCCGGGACTCTCAGTGGAGTCTGGGAAAACAGGTCCCATTTCAGAGGTCCCCCGACAGCCTGACCCAGCAGTCACCTAAGGCCTCAAAGACCAGGCATCCCCTCTAAAAGTGTATGTGGTCTTTCTTCTCCCTTTCTGGAAATTATGATAAGACTGCTGCCAAATTTTCCCCAAAACATATCAGATCCCAATATTTTTAAAATTCTTCTAAACAAAGGAGAGAGGCAGCACTGTAATCCCAGCACTTTGGAAGGCTGTGGCAGGAGGATCACAAGCTCTCAAGCCCAGCCTGGGCAACTTAGTGAGGCCCTGTCTCAAAACCAAAAAAAAAAAAAAAAAAACGTGATGAGGTTGCATGTCAATCTGAAGGTCTTGAGATCAGTACCACCAACCCAAAAGAGGAAGGGAGAGGAGGGAGGGAGGGAGGGAAGAAGGGAGGAAGGAAGGGCCAAAAACAGACTAACTCCCACAGCTATGTCAAAAATCCATAAAAATAAAAGACGACTTTACATCGAATTGTTCTTCGTGCTCTCCCAGAATCCTCCACGGTAACCCCTCCCAGCAATTCACCCTCCAGAGCAGGAGAAAATCGTCTACATAACTCAAGCTCAAAGAAGGCAGCAGAACAGAACTGGAACACATCAGACAAATTGCCTTCTGTTTGTCTTCAATTTAAAGCCTGACAATTTGTCTTCCTGTCACACTGCCTTGCTACACGGAACTTTCTGAAAAGCTCCATCTCCAAGTTCACGGGGAAGTTCCAGGAGAGCCACTCCTGGAAACCTCAATGGGAGTGCTGGGGCTGTACTGCCGCTGGAACAGAGAGAGATGGGCCGGAAGGGCTGGAGGCTCTGAATGAGGTGGAATTCTAGGAGAGAGAAAGCCCTTCCCGGATTCTGAAAACGATGGAGGCAGCTTCTTTTTAAATCACCATTATCCATGACTATAAACAGCCAGGGCTGGGAGAAAAGGAACAAAGAAAACCCACATTGATGGATAGAAACACACTGTGACTCCGGGACAATCACAAAGGACCACGAAGAATAGATGTCAGGAGACTTTTTAGCAAAGTCTACAGGCAGAGGCCCAAATCCCGGCTCTGACCTTGGATGACCCTGGGTCCACCCTCCTGTGAACTGAGAAAACAAGAGGACCCAGCTTAGCAGTCACGTGAGGATTAAGTGAGATGACACAGTAAGACACAGAAATTCCAGGGCTGGAGGAATGACACGGTGATTTATGCACTTGCAAGCACACATCCCTGAGCTCGATTCCCCAGCCCCACTCAAAAGAAAAAAAGAAAAAAGAAAAAAGACACAGAAATTCCTATAGCACACTGAAGACATCTGAAAACAAAAGAAGAGGGTCTAGTACTCGCTTAGTAATGAAAGTACTTCGATTCCCCAGCACCACATAAAAATTAGCTAGGTGTGGTGGAAAAGCTCTGTAATTCCAGCACTCAGGAGGCTGAGGGAGAAGGACTGCTGGGAGTCTGAGGCCAGAATGAGTTATATAGTGAGTTCAGGACCAGCCTAGACTATAGAGCAAGACCCTGTAAAAGAGCAATTAATTAAAATGAAAAACAATAGCCATTGAAATGTTTTGTCTAGAATTAAGGAGAAGCATGGGGAAAGGGATAGGGAGGTTGTGGGAGAGTCAAAAATGGGAAGGGATTGTAAAGTTGATATGATATATATATATTCATATATTCATGAAATACCCAAACTCATTGTAAACACTATGTATTGCATATGTATATTAACAAAAACATGGGAAAAAATTAAAGCAAAGCTTCTGTTCTGGGCCAGGGACTGTGCATGCTACGTTATTCTCTCAGCCTGGCATGGTCACCCATGAAGTCTCTGCTGTACAGTTTATCTGCATGGGGCACATGAGGACAGCCTAAGAATCATCCTGCCATTTATTGGCCTGGAGACGGAGACAGTGACCCATCCCACCATAGGGTGAACCCGAGGTGTGGAGAAAGAAAATGAAACACTCAAGTCTACACAGCCAGGAAAGGCCACAGTTGCCAAACAGCCTAACTCCAAATCCCACAGTGGCCCTCTCAACAGGAAAGCATCATGGGAAACGAAGGTGGTACTACATGGTGATCTACAGTGTGTAATGTTTGTGAATAATAATTACCCCGGATACAACTTCATCTGAGAGCCCGAATTACCTCTACCAACCATGGAATGACCAGCTGACAGGGAGCTGAGAGAAAACTATGCCAGCAGATGCTCAATGAACACTGCTGAGCAGCCTCTGCCTCACACATGCTCGGCACACCCTCTCCCACTGAGCCGCATCCCAGTCTCCGCTGCTCAATCCTTCGTGCTGCCCAGAACGCAGGTATGGCTGAGAATCCAGCAGCCACCGGAAGCCGCGACAGCCGCAGAGATGTCAGCCAACGCAGCAGAAGAGCAACACAGAAGGAAATGCCACACGCTCACTGGTTTGCTCAGCCTTCAGCAAACTTCTCCTGTGCTACTGTGCATGGGGCATCGTGCTGACCCCTTGAAATACTGCCATCGGTGACAACCGAGACAAAGGTCCCTGCCCTTGTTGGGAGCGCAGCACAAGAGAAAAGGCTGGGACGAAGCTGTGACTGGAGTAAGTAACATATTAGAAAGCAGGAAACAAGAATGAGAAAGAAAAGAGAGAGAGAGAAAGAGAGAGAGAGAGAGAGAAGTACAGAATAAGAATGCAGGAAAGGAGAGACTGCACTATGAAATTCACAGCATAAGCAAATGAACAACAAGAAAAACAAGAATATTTACTAAGATGCAACTAACTTCCCAACAGCCCTGGAGAAAGGCCGCACCTCAGGAGACACCAACGTGGGAGGACCCACGCACTCAGTTCTAACCGTTCCCAGATACAAGAGAAAACCAGACACCAAGGCAAAGCTACTCCACACTACAGCCTTGTCCCTGTCGTTGCTACGCTGGGGACCAGGGCCTCACATACACCAGGACAGGCCCTCCAGCCCTGAGCTGTGCCCGGCCTGCCTCCACTCAGAAGCAGCCTTCTTTAGGCAGGTCACAAGGGCTCACTCAGCGGGCAGTATCCCAGGACTCCACCTCTGTGTGTCGGTCCTCTCAGCTCGGGCTCAGTGAGGTTACAGCCGCAGCCTACGAGGAAGCACGCCTTTGCCTTTGAAAAAGAGCTGTCTGCTTAAAATAAAATGCTTCTGTGAGAGTGCCTTGGCGGCAGGAGCCATGTCTCCCATGTGTCCGCCTTTCCCGTGCTTGGCAACACGCACAAACTCATTGGCTCAGGGAACAAATAAACTTTTGCAAACTCCCGGAGTCCCTAGACTTGACAGTTGTCTCTCCTCAAGCCACACTGCTGCTGCCACGGCAACAGTACCTCCCCTCCGCCAAGGGGCTTCCTGTTGTTCCCCTCCCTGGCTCCAAATTAACAAGAACTTGCCCGACAGTGATGTCACATTGCCGCTGTCACCGCTTGCAGGGCATTCACATGCTGGCTATATTTAAGACCCAGACTTCATGTTCAGTGACATGGAAATTGCCACCTTGCGAACTGTACTGGAAAGGCAAGATTTGAAAAACTATTTTCTATGAATAATCAGGTTGCAAATGCTGCCTCTCCCAAGGCAAGGAGGAAAAACCAGGAGTTGAACTGAGCCAAGGATCAGCTCTGGCCAGCTGCCTCGCTGGACCCCTTCCAGCAAGTCACACCCCACCAGCATCTTCTCACGGTGGCCGCAGCTCTCGCCCAGTTGTTCACCCTTCCTGTTCTCTCTGTTCTCTCTCAGAACCTGCCTGTTATTTTCATTTACTTCGCTAGACTTAGCTCCCCACCTCCCATTAGAAAAGACAGCAAGGAGAGCGTTAATGAATGGGAAGTGGATTTCCTTCCTCAGCACATAATTATCCTAACCTTTTAGTGAGAGTTCTGTCAAATTTATTGGTTTCGGTAATTTTTTACACCTCCTGCCTCTGTGCTTTGGTGGGGAAAAGTGATGGGCTCCAGTGACACTTCAGACACAACCTTCTCCCTTCTCCCTCAACAGCTGCTCACTCTTCCCATCCTGATGAGCCACCCCCGTTTCGAGTCTGGTGCAGATTTCCTGGGGAACATCTGGCATCAGATCCTAATGGCTCTGACACTACACCACTCAACAGGAGCACGTGCCTCAAAATGCAGATGTTCATGCAATTATACCTTGATACTACTCCCTAAAAATTTTAGCTCAACAAACCATTCTTTGATGGGATTCTAAAACCATCAAAGAAAATAAACAAGTGCATAGCTTTCTCCCTTGTACATGACTGCTTTAGTTTAAGAGATGTTTACAATGTTCCCGCCCAGCCATCTCCCACTATGCTACCGTCCATCTTTTTTTCAAAGAAAAATTTTTGGGTGCGCTGGGGATGAAGTTCAGGGGTAGAGCACTTGCCTAGGCTGCATGAGAACCTGGGTGTAATTCCCTGCTCCCTGGCACCGCAGGCGTGGCACGGAAAGGACAGAAGCACAGAGAGAGACCTACAGTGGCCTCAATCCAACAGGATTATGAAGGCACCCAGCTGGTTCCCCAGCATTTGTCATGTCTGAGAAAGAGCTTTCGTCACTTGACGTTTGGAGATGAGGTACTAGCTGAGCTTCAGCCAGTAGGTCACCCTGGGGACAAAAACAGGTATAAGTTTTATCACTAACACATTCATACCCTTTTTCCTGTGATTCCACTCCTGGGAGCACTGAGTAAGGGAAGAAACAGGCAGAGGGAAAGAGCAGCACACACGTGGGTATTCACCAGAGCCCTTCCCTGCAGCCTCACCCCTAACCCAGGAGGAGACTGTTCAGCACACTATGACAAGTGGCCTCGGTATTGGAAAGGATTTGGATAATATGAATTATGCTGGACTGGTTTTTTTTTTAACATTACTCTAACAAAATACCTGGGGTAAACTAATTATAAAGCAAGGGGGTTTAGCTCACAGTTTTGGAGGCCTAAGGTCCAAGACAAGATAGCCCCATTGATGCAGCTACTACTGAGGGCCTAACAGCAGAAGATGCCACAATGGCACATGGCAGATGGAGGAGGAAGAAAAGGCATCCTGCAACAGGATGCCAGCAAGTGATGCCGGGGTCAGGTTCACTTTTATAACTCATTCTCAAGAGAGCTCAAGAGGCTTCCGCAAAGTATCTTTATCACTTCCACGGGTAGCTCCTTCCAAGCCAACCGGCTCCACACCATCCCTGAAAACCGTCATACTGGGGACCAAGCTTTCTATCATCCGTGAACCCTTGGGGGACAAACTGCATCCAAACCATAGCATAAATCACAAGTCTTTACAAACACTCTTGCCTTACAATAAAAGTCTACCTCTAGGGATCTAGCTAAAGGAAATTAGGAATTGCTTCATTTAAAAAAAAAATGTTCATGGGAAAACCATTCCTAGAATTCAGGGGAGAATGATGTGAGAAATAAGGACGCACTCACACACAGAGCCCCTGGTCATCCCAAGTGCTAGCTATATAAGGGAATGCTGTGAAGGGAAGCTGATATCATCCACAGTCCCCATCCTTTTCTGCATCAGGACTAAAAGTGGGTTGGTATTACTGTCTCAGCTCCACCTCAGATGGACGGGCATCAGATTCTCACAAGGAGCATGCAACCTGGACCCTCCCATTCATGCTCGGTTCGCAGTAGGGTTCACGTTCCTATGGGAATCCAATGCCATCGCTGATGTGACAGGAAGAGGAGCTGGCATGGGAAGTCAGAAATCAGGAGCAGTGTAAATACAGAAGACGCTTCCCACAGTGGCCTGCAGCTCCCTCCTGTTGAGTGGCTCAGGTCCTAATAGGCCACAGGCCAGTGTCAATCCATGGCCTGTAGGTTGAGGACCCCTGTGCTGTTTATTGCACAAACCTATTTTTCAAAGCTGACCAACTTAGATTCAGAGTGGTCTCAACTATGCTAAATGAATATATACAAAAATACACTGGAGTGAAATGTCTGAGACAAGACATTAGGAGTGCTGGTGTTTAGGTGATTTTCTTCTTTAAGCTTTGCTCTTCTTCCTAGACTAAGGATTGTAAATCACACTTTGCTTTTATATACTCAAGGGGGAATGAAATCTACATAGAAACAGAAGAAAATGTTATAAAACAGAATATAAAATGCATGTACACAACTAATGGTGGTAAAACTATAAGTAAAAATGTACCTAACGGACTCCAAGCAGAAATAATTACCACACTAGAGTTGTGGGACTTGGAATTCTTCCCCACTTGGAGTTGTTTCATTGTTTTTATAATGGAAAAGTGATTTTTCTTAAAGCACAGAAACAAGAGCTTTCTTAAGAAATAGCAAACTGGCAGAGTTCCACTGTTGAACCAAGTGCACAGCTTAACCCACAAGCATCGAGCTCCTGCCAAGTGAGCACGGCAGGCCACAGAACGACGGGCCATGCCGGAGCCTCACACAGCAATATGACCTCACATGTGCTCATAGTTTTCTTGATAATGAAAATATAAGCAAAAATCAATGTCAACAGTGATGACTTTGTCTTTTTCAAAACATCAACATGAAATATTAGGGGGAAAAAAAGACTCCCAACTTGTTTCTTGGATAAAAATCTGAAGCGTCACTGGTGACCTTCCTCTTCTGCTCATGACTGGCACTCATGAAGGCCCAGCCACTCCAGTGGCACCAGCACCACAGACACCTTATTAGAAATGCACAACACTGGACTCCAGCCCCGCCAAGGCACAGTCTGAAATGCCAACATGATCCCCAGGTGCAAAGTCACCCCCTCAGGGTTTTTAGAAACACCACTTTAAACACCAGTTGTCCACCCTGAACGTACACCAGAACGACCTGAGCGGTCTGGGTCTCACCTCCAGAGATCCCAATTTAATTGGTCTGGAAGGTCGCCTGGACATAATAGCTGCTAAAGCTCCCCTGGTGACCAAAATGTATTACAAGTCGAAGTAACATATTTAGCTCTTCATCCCAGAGAATGCTTTATTAGAAAGTTGGTTACATCTGAGCAACAGCAGGCTAGATTAACTCCATAAAATTACTCTTTGTGGCTTTGAAATGGAGCAATAATTTACTTTTAGGAAACGAGTAATAACCATTATGGCTTCCCACAAGTGCTTCCACAGGTACTCTCTTCCCTCCGTCCTTCGTGCATGACCTCTTGTATAAAACCTACAAGAACCCTAAATTTTACTCTGGCTGTCTAGATGAGGCACTCTGGGCAGAAGTTACACAGCCTGAGAAGGAGGCCCTCTTTCAGGGGTGTCCCAGGTGCCTGGCCCAAGCCTCCGTCCAGAAGAAGGACCCAAGCCTGGCCTGCCCACATCACCGCACTGCCTAAGAATGGCCAACTAAACTAGAGCACGCAGAATTGTCAGCCAAAGGGTCAGAATCTTTATGTAACCCTGTCCTACATTTCAGCAGCTAAGTTAGAAAAGCCATGTCTTGTTTATTGGACTAAGTTCAAAAGAACAGTGCGAGCCTGAGGAGTGAAATGAACCAATGAACAAGATTAATCAACCATCCATCCTTCACTGAATATCCACGGCACCAAACTGCAGGAAGGCCACTGCTCCTGAGTCACTTTGTCCCCTTCCTTCCCTGATGTGTCTCAGGCTCATCCTTGCCCCCGCACACCAGTCCCAAAGCCTGCACTTAACGCTCCC
Source organism: Ctenodactylus gundi (assembly GCA_004027205.1). NCBI lineage: Eukaryota > Metazoa > Chordata > Mammalia > Rodentia > Ctenodactylidae > Ctenodactylus > Ctenodactylus gundi. The sequence continues at coordinate 43,755 of PVKB01004364.1, read as the reverse complement.
CACCTCTCTGTCATGAGTCATGAAGACCTGCTGCCCAACGAGAGGCTGTGGCTCACTCGTCTGAGACCCAGCCCAGGAAAGTGAGTGGCAGCTGAGCCCGAGTGGACACACAGTAGGAGCTCAACAGATAAATCAGTGCATCCAGAGGCCAGAGGACTCCATCCCGAGGGTGGCTTTGCAAAAGTCCTGAGAAAGAGAATAGTGGGGAATAGGGCTGAAGCTGGTGTTCTTAGGAGACAACTCTCTAGGAAGTGCAGCACAAATCTGTGGGGACAGCTGGTCATCACACCGACGATGGTGCCGAGGACACAAGCTGTCCAAGGCAGTCCACACACCCATGAGCAGCCTCCTGCGGCCATTTGTGTAGATGAAAAACTTGCTCATAGTCTGAGCTTTTAACCGAATTTTGCAAGCACTGAATGCACTAGTTTTTCCCTGAGGTCCACCCTATTCTGCTTTTTCATTTCTCTGCTTACAAATGGCAGATCTCACCCCCTTTCAGTCCATGCTCATGCACTTTAAATAGGTGCAGGCACATACTGCACTGTGTTTTCCAACACAGCTGTGCCTGGTCAAAGTATAATTGAAATCCACCTCTTGTTATAAATTATTTCCAGTTCTCTTCTGTGTTAGAGGTGAGACACTGGGCAGACTTTCTAAAATCAGGTATACACTCTCACTTCAAGCTAGTATAGGGCTGTCACCAACGTATCTATTTAAAAAGGAATACTGAGTCTGAGATACCAAAAGAGCTGGCATAGGTGCTTGTCAGTGAGGTCAAATTTTAAAAGACATCACTATCCAGCTTAGGAAAAATACAACAAAATCCAGAATAGGAGCATTCAGCCTACAAATGAGAGTGCCTGGGCCCAAATTCCATTGGCCCTCCAGGACAACCGAGCACACGAGTGATGACACAGAACCTTTACTTTGGGACAACTACAGAAGCCTAATATAAAAGAGAGCCAAATCCACTACTGGGCGTCTGCTGCTGCCACCTGCCCACCTGCTGGGAGGGCATCTTGTTTCCTTTTGAGGGAACCCCTCCTTCCTTCACTTCTCATGCCATCTCCTAGATATGGGTGCGGGGCATGGACCCAGTCCTCGTCCAAAAGAAGGACGCTTCTACCAGGGAAATGAGACTGAATCCCAGGACTCTCCCCAGCAGTACAGGATAGAAGTCCTAGGGTCACAAGTATAGGACAGCAGGCCTGAACATGAAGCCAAGACTGAGAGCGAAAGCAAGGAGACATGGTCCATAATGGGCACCAGAGGCCCTTCAGAGCCTCTGATCCAGTGGGGCAAAGCTAGCTCTTCCCCTGCACTTTTGAGTACATGGGCCGCTCAACTGCACTTCTTCTCAGGCAGATTGGATGGGTTTCTGTCACTGTGACCAAGGAGTCTCACCACCTGACTCCTCTAGGTGCTGAGACTTAGGATGGCTATGGCTTTCCAGAAAGCCCCAACTCCCAAAAGTGACTACAGACTCAGGACAAACGCTACCACGTGCAGGTCTAAGGCTTGGTCTAGCTGATGAACTGCACTAACAGAAACATCATCAAGCGGCTGGAAGAGCCATCACTCCTTAGTGACACCAGGACAGGTGGCACTGTCATATCCCCCACAGTCTTTCCATTCCCTCATCTAACCAACACTACTGAGCATGTGCTGCACGCCAGCTGCTATGTGAGGTGTAAGGAACACAGGACCACGGCCACGCTCCAGTGGTACCTAAGTCTAAACAGGAAGGCAGGCAATGAGGGAATGACAGGCTAGACTCCGGCTGCCAGCGGGCATTCTGTGCAGGATACTTACTACTGGTCCCCACAGAAATGGACCACAAAGGGACCTTATCTAGCCCTCAGCTGGGCAGGAGTCAGTGGGAAACACTTTCTGTATTAACAAGTATTCAAGACATAGAAAACACATAATCTGGTGTAAAGAGCAAAGGAGATTTATCAGCCCATGTAATTAGCAGGTCACTTCAAGAGGAAGCTGAGCAACAGCCAGTGACATCACAATACCCAGCTCTCTCGCACTGCCCTTCCATCCCAAAATGCTGCACACACCTCCCTGTAAGGGCAACATAGCCAACACAGTTCCATGTTTACCTCCTCCTCACACATGTCTAGAAGGAGGAGCTGCCCAGCAGCAAGGGACAAGCTTCCCCCAAAGTCCCAGCAAACCTCCAATCATATCTCATTGGCCAGAATCAGATGACATGCCCTCTTCCTAAGCCATACCTTACCTAGGTGGGCCAAGCCGTGGTCACCCGAACCAATCCCTGTGGAAAGGTGACAGGACGATCTTGACCACATTAGATAAGTCAAGGCTGAACTTCCTTAGGCGAGTTCACCCCTACCACCAGCCAAGGGGGAAGAAACAAAACCACAAAGCACGTGCAAATGTTCTCCAAGTTGTCTTAGCTGCCTCCTCATCGCTAGGCACATTACCCAACACCACAATTTAAAGGTGAAGAGGTCTATTTAAGTTCACATTTCTTAGTCTATGCACGGCTGGCCAGCTCCAACGGAGGAAGGAGTGGTGTGGAAGAAAGCTGTTCACCACACGCAAGCCAGAAAGCAGGAAGACAAGGGAGCAGTCCAGAAGACCACAGGGCCTTTGCACTGAACTACAAACCCCAGTCAGTCCCTTTTTATTGTTTTGAGACAGAGCCTTGATGATCTGGCTGGGCTTGAACTTGGGATTCTCCTGCCTCTGCCTCCCAAAGTACTAAGATTACATGCCTGCAGCATAGGGGCCTCTATTAAGCCTGGGAGAAAGATTTTTCTTTACCTAATAGGTTTAATCTATTCCTCCAGAGTATGTTTCTCTTATCAAAAAGAACCCAACAACAGGAGGCGTCACAAGAGAGTGACAAATTTTCTCCCTCTTCTATCTATTTGTATGATACTGCCACTTTGGCCAAGGGCTTTATCTCAGTGTGCACTCATCACCAGCATCAGCCTATGCATGACAAATTCTTGGACAGACTTCCCCTTCCTGTGTAGTAGCCACTGCTAACCAACACCAGCACCCTTTTCCTGCTGAGCCCAGATAAGTCCCCAAAACCCTCAACCAGAACCTCAGGCAACCGTTGCCAGGGATGGAGCAGGATGCAGCCTATAGCCGGCTCCTGTCAGAGCATGAGTCCCAGCAAGGGAAAAGATCATGAATGGACCCCAAGACCCAGACCGGGGTCCCAAAGGCTGTCCCCAACCCAGGGAAGAGAAGCTGTCCCTAACTCAGGTTTCAAGCCGGTACCCTCCGTATTTAAGTATCTCCACTCTGGCCATTTGCCTGGTGACAATTCTTGAGACAGATAGTAAAGATGTCTGTTGTCCTTTTTCATAAAGGACATAGTTTCTCCAATGACTTAAAAACAGAAAAAGGCAGAGACTGAGGCTTTGGGCAGACACTGAGGTTTAAAGCTCTCACTGAAAGGCGGTAAAGGTCTCACAGTGCCAGATGAAGGATGTGCACATGGCTCCCAGCCCTTAGCCCACCCTTCCCTGTAGGCCAGGCAGGGTGGACACTGGCTGATCTCACTGCTCGGCAGCCAAATAAACAAAGAAACACCCGCCAGGCAGGCAGGGCCAGAAAGCATGTTGAGAGGAGCTGAAGGTCAAGCGAAGGGCAGCGGGCAAGGTTGCGAGATGCTCGAAGCAGGAGCAGCTGGACAAGGGAGGGACCCCAACACCCCAGCCTCTAAGCATCTCAAGCCACCCAACCCACGGCCAAGTCACCAACCAAGAAATGGGGTAACAAGTACTAAGCACTTCCAAAGGGCCTGGGGTGGCGCCGGGTGCTCTAAGAGCATTAGCTCACGTGATCTTCCCCAAAATCCAAGAGCAAGTACAGGAGCCTGACACCTGCCCTGGGGACCGGGTGAGGCTGTCCGTCACAGCTCTCCACTGCCTCCCAGCCATGGAAGAAGGTTTTCTAACATCACACGCGGGCACTAGGAAAGTCGCTTTGCCTTGGCTCCTGCACAAGGCTGCGTGCTACGAGCTGCCATCTTTGCAGCTGCTCACAGAGGCAGTGGAAGAATGATGCCTGCACAAGGGCGGAACAGAAGAAAGAACAGAAAACCACTGTTGTCACGGCAGGGCAAGGGTTGAATGGTGCATGAATAAAGTGGCCAGCTCTTCAGTTTCCCAGCTACAGCAGCAAGGCTTCCTGAGTTGAACCAGGCTAAAGGGCCTGGGTGTATGCCACCCAAAATACTGTTAGTGCCAGTTAGGGGGAAAGTGACTTGGGTAGCCTTGCTCTGGGTGCTTCCGGCCAGGTCAGACGAGGCCCTCCATAGCTGGTGGGGACCACCTCACGCTAGGACAGAGGAGTGATCCGTGCCATCCCTGCTCCTTTTAAATGTTTAAAGAGATGAAGAACCAGTGGCGCACAGGGGCTGCGGAAACACCCCACCACGCAGCTGAGAGCACGCTCCTGGCAGTGCACCAGGCCTGCCCAGCAGGGGGACACGCTGTAACAGCAGTAACACAGAGGAAACGGAGAAGGGCCCTGCTTCCCCCTCCACTGCGGGATCGGGGATTGGGCCCGGGCCTTGGCACTGAGCTACATCCTTGGCCTATAATCCCAGCACTCTGGGAGGCGGAGGCAGGAGAATCACAAGTTCAAGTCCAGCCTGGGCAACTTAGTGAGATCCTGTCACAAAATTAAAAAAAAAAAAAAAAAACTAAAGACCTGGGATATAGGTCAGTATAAAGACCCTCTGTTCAATTCTAGTATCACAATAAATAAATAAACAAACATAGAAAACCAATACTTTCCAAAAGAGATGCGCAGTTGAGCTGGTGACCTGAGTAAAACAGATGGCCCTCAACAAGGAGCTTGGCATCAGCCAGTCCACTGGGAGTGCAGGCAGAACAGAGGAAGGTGAGTTCTCTCTGCCTGACCACTTGAGCTGAAGCATCCCACCCCAAGCTCCACCCCCAGTACCAAAAGAAAAAAAAAAAAAACAAGCAACGAATTCTGCCCTCTTTCTCTTCTCTCTCCTGCTCTCACCCATGTGCCTACGTGATGCTCTCCACCATGTCAGGCCACAGCAGAAGAACCTCGCCAGACACAGCCTCTCAACCTCTCAACGTTGGACTCCCCAGCTGCCGGGACTGTAAATCAAATTGTTTCTGTTCACTATGGGTCAGCCTTGGTATTCTGTTACAGCAGCATAAAACAGACTAACACGCTTCCTTCAAAGGGACTTCACATGTAAATCTGTATCTTCTGTCTTTGAACATCTGTCTTATAGCCCGAGCTTCCTTAATTTGGCAGGAAGCAAGGCAATCAATTATTTAGAGGAATGTGACTTACACAGCCTGGCTGCAGCTGATTATAACGCCTCCACATCAGACACCAGCAGTTGCTTAGGGCACAAAAGCACGAGGCTAGTTACAGGACTTTGTTCTTTGCTGACAGATGAAAGAAAAGCTGGTAATTTTGAGCAAAAGGAATGCATACTCAAATCCTGAGTTTTCTCAGTCATGTTTCAGTACTACCATCCTCCACTCAAAGCCAGTAAATCACATTCACACAAACACACTCAGAATACTTACAGAAAATAAATTTCATGTTCCTGAATTTGAAACAGACTAGCTACCCCTTCCATACCACTGCTGTCCTACAGACCTTTCAATAAGGCCAGGTAACATATCCAAGGAACGTACGCCAAGAGCCACTCGGCTAGACCACCTACACCTCAAAGCTGCCCCCTAAAAATGGGTGGACTAGAAAACAAGAGAACAGGGCAGGCCCAGGGCATGCACAGGCCTCCCCCACAGCCTGTAACTCATCATGACCCCATTCAAACTGTGCCCCATCTGGCACCACTCTCCCCATCCACCAGCAACAGCTGCCTGAGCAGGTCTGTTGTCCACCAGCACGGAGAGCTGCTCCCGTGGCCAGGACAAGAGGAAAGTTCTGATAGCTGGCAGAGATCAACTCCAGAGCACATCAGCAACCAAACATCTGACACATCCAGCAAATCAGTTTGCTTTCTTCCCTTTTCTGCTTTTGGGAATGTTCCTCTGTTTTACAGACATCCTACCTGCAAACTGAACTTTTAGACACCTCAAACTCTACCTACCATTTAGATGGGAAGGCAGACTTGCAATTACTAAAGTGCCCACTTAAGAAATCAGTTTTTTCTACTTCATTTACAAAATGAAATTACACTACATTGCTACTGTCACATGCGCCCACAACAGCTTGTGCGTGTCCCACACACCAGGTCCCCTCACATTCCCTCCTCGCCGGCCCACCTGGCAGGTGAGACCACCTTCTCCATTTCACAGATGAGGAAACACACACAGCCTACAGATGTTCAGCAATTCACCCACAAACACATGATTTGCAAGTAACAGAGCAAGACTCAAGGCTACGCTAACCCTAGCACAAGCCACTGAAATGAGACTCCAGCCTTATTCTGAACATCAAGTGCAATTATGCCACAGAGTCCTGGCCTAGCCAGCTAAAAGGCAGGACCCATTGAGAACATGCCAAATTAGGCACCATTAAAGCTGCATACAATCACCATTTAACTGGTTCTCACCATCTGGAGGTGTCACTTCAGAATACAGAGAAAGAGGTGAGGCTTAAGGAATGGAATTAGACATCAGGTCATGGTGTCGATGTTCACTTACAGATATGCGAAACTACATTCATGACGTTGGTACCACCTCACAGCATCAGGATGACAGACCCTACAGGAAAAAGTGGCACAGCCACAAGTCCTATTTCTCTTCTGGTCTCACTTAAGAGCAGGTTCAAAGACTCACCAATAAACAGCTTATCTCAGCGAAAGCAAGAAAAAACTGGAAATAACCCAAATGCTAAATTGACCATATTAAATTGAGCAATTAATCTGGCCAATTTAATGTGGAATAATAGTAACAGGATGAAATACCGTATCCAGGTACATAAAAGCGGTTAACATAAAAACTGCTGTTGTAGTAGTAAATACAGGAAGTAGGACGTAACCAAAAATCGATGGGTTACATATTATAAACGCAATATATAAAAATATATTCCCACGTGAACAAAATGTGCATGTCTTTATGAGTCAAAATTTTTTCTGGTTCACTAAAGTTTTCTTTAATAATACATAAACATCACAGGAAAAAAAGACTCTTAAAAATAAGCTCAATTCTACTCACAATTAGGGAAATGCAAATAAAAAAAATGTTCTGCTAGCCTCGTATTTCTCCCACGACATTATCAGATACCAGAAAGCTGGACCCCACCCCCATCTGTGTGGGCACAGCTGGACAGCAGCGCTGACTGGCCCACTTCTGTGGGACCGTGTGACTCAGCGTCTGCAGAAAGCAAGCGGATGAGATCTAGCTAACCAATGTCCAAACGCCCTACCCCTTGACCCAGCAAGTCTACTTCCATGACCACATCTCATAAACACTCAGACAGGAGCTGAAGAGCAAACACATGGTTACTGGCTGTGGCATTACCAGTGTTTGCAAAAGACTAAGGACATCCTCACTTCCCCGCTGCTAGTGAGAAATTCTCATCAGTCAATGATAAATGAAGAGTTATTAAGAAGATGGCAGCCCCATGCGCAACCACAGGACCTCCCTAGGTGCGATGTGTATGTGTGGAAGAGGGAGTAAGAATATGCACAAATATCTGCTGTGTATACGCGGATAGCTCTGGAATCAGTACGGCCGGCTGCCTCCGAGGAGCTGAGGCAAGGCCAGCACAAAGGGGGACTCGTCCAATACACACACACACACACACACACACACACACACACACACACACACACACGTACTCTCTCACTTTCTGTCTCTCAGTGAAATAGGTGAAACTGAAATGCACACATTTTATTTTCTTTGGCTTTTTTTTTTGCACTTAGAAAGTGTGGGGAGAGGTGTGCGTTCGCCACCTCCGCGTGCTCACCTCTCCGCCCCGCGCTTCCCCTACCTTGCCAACGCCTGGACCTTGGTGGTATGCCGCTCGTCCTGCTCGGCTACCTTCCTTTTCAAGGCATCCACCTCTTGCCGGAGTGCAGCGGAGTGCTCCATCTCTCCATCGAGCAGGTTCCGCAGCGACCTGGGAAGAAGAGTCCCAGTGGTTAAGATGCCATCGACCAGAGCCCAGCATGCCCAGAGCTCAGTTTTTGACAAAAGCCACATCCTAGCTCACTCATTTTCCACAGGGCTCTGTGCAAACTGTAATTCACAGAAGCCGTATCTCACGTAAACTGATCTAAGAGACAGCAAACACACACCCAGAGCCCGAGAGTAATAACTGCACTGAGCCCAATATCATCAGTGTCAGGCTCAGTGTCCCTGCCTGCCCGTGAACAGACTGGCTATCTAGCCGAGACCACGGGAAGCAGGGGCCGTGCAACTCCTCGGCAAGTCCCTCTACAGACATCCCACTCAAAGGTGCCATAGGTTAACTCGTTTTCTCACGGTCACAGGCATTTAGCAAAGGAAAGGGTGTCACGAGAGGCCAAAAGGATGATCTGCAGCATAAGAACCGACCACCTGCCCAGAGGATGTGACAGAGGTCGAGTCCCACTCCCATCACTGCCCACAAACCATGCCGAGCCACAAGCACGCGGGCGCTGCCCACAGCTACATGGCGACGCCTCACGCCTGGCGCCTCATACGCCCAAATTGTGGCCCTGCAAAATATGTTCATTTGTATGTCTGTCATTCCCAGTCTTTACACAAGGGAAAAGAACAGAAACTCCTCTAGAAATCACAAATTCCCATCCAGAATTCAGCAAATGTGGTTCTGCTGACAATGTACACTGCTGTGTCTGAATGGCTATTTCTAAGAAGCTGTGGCCACTGCATTGCATCTATATGACAAACCCAGGGGACGCTTGCCATGTGACACAAGAATGTAGCCAGAGACGACTGACCCCAACGCCCACTCCCATTGCTCACTGACCTCCCCAAGACCTGCGCTCCTCGGGAGTTTGAAAAACGCCCCCCTCTTAGACCCTGGCACGCCCCCAACTCCCACTGCAACACAAGCATGCTTTATTTCCCTTCTCTGGGAACGAGGAGTTAACAGTATTGGTCTTCACAAGGTAAGACAAACCCTGTGGCTCCTTCTAGAACAATGGCTCCCGCTGGGGCAAGGGAAAAGAATCCCGCAGCAGCTATGGATTTGTGTTCTTTTTATTTAGAAAATGGCATGGCCCTCAAATTTCCTTTTAAAAACCTTCTGTTTTGTTTGAGAATAATACTTGTTTTTATACATTTCTATAAAAGACGTGGAAGAAGCCGATCAAGCAAGGCCCACAATGAGGGCTATAACTGTGACTGAATGTCACTGTGGATGGACTCTTAATTCCTGCTCTGAGTAAAGGATAAGAGAAAGCACGCACACACATGCAGGTGCACCCTCGATCCCCGCACCCGGCCTCCAGCAGGGAGGAAGTGCTGGGCAGATTATCACGGGAAAGCCCTCTACTGGCCACCCCGAGTAAGGACAGGCTCCTGGTGGAGAAACTCAACTTGGAAGGCAGCAATGTAGCCAATACTACCCTAGCATTGGCTTTACCAGGGAAAAAAATTAACAAAACACTTTGCCCTCTCAGTGTCTACACTGAGGCTTTGGGTTAAGTCAAAAGAATCCCAATATCATCTCGTCCTAATTATCCCTGATATGGACAAATACTAAGTAAGACAAGTGCTCGGGTGTCTGGAACACAGTCGGCAAGCTCTCACTAAAGGTTACCCAGGATGGCTGTTCTAGGACTAGGGAGTCATGTGACAGCTGGAGGTGATACAAATATTTGAAAGTTGTGGTCATGGTTGCACACAACTACTCATAGTATGCAACTACAGTAAATGTTTGAATTTTGAAATTTGTTACAGGAAAGACATACTGCCAATTAGGCCAGCTCAATATCCCCTCCCTCGCTTCACAGACACTCAATGTTCTCACCACTTCCTGAAGTGGTTCCAGAAATCCCCTTTTCTCAATGTCTTTCCACGGTGATCAAAAAATACAGTGAATGCTATGGCTGAGCGCCACCTGATGGGAAGGTCGGCTCCTGTCTTGTTCATCCACCCTAGCCATAGGATCTGGTGCCATGGGCCTTCGGGCTCCTCCCCGGGGTCCCAGTGACCACAAAAGGTAAACACTTGAAATCAGTTCAAGACATCGGGCAGCCTTGATAGCACAATGAAAGACACTCATGAAAAAGAACTTTCACACCTCTGTAGAACAGGACAAGAGTGAGGTGAGCATGCCTGAGGTGATGAGGAGAGTGTGTGGAGGGGGGGGCGGGCCAGCTAGTGGCAAGGTGTCTCTTACCATAATAAGTTGTCTTTAAGCAGTCATCATGCTTTTGTGATGCCTCATATTCCTCCACAAAGGCTATTTTTAAAAAAGCAATTAAAGACTGCTCTTCCAAAGATTTAGAGTGTTCTAAGGTGGTGCTGTTACTGTTAGGGTTTAATTCCTTGCTTGCACACAAGTTACAACAGATATATTATGAAAGTGGCACATCCAGATCAAAAAAAAAAAATAATAGTAGTAATAGCTAGTCACACTTTCTCCCACATAGCAAATTCTCCTTCATCTGTCCTGCTCTCTCTGGGCCAGGAGTAGAAGGTCAAAAAAGAGAGAGAGACTATTCTTCCATTCTGAAGGTCACGATACCTGTTCTCTTCCTCCAGCTCATCCTTCCTGTTCATCATGGCCACAGTGGCTTGCCGGAGTTCACCTAAGGGAAGAAAGCAAAGTCCAAATCAACAGGCAGATCTTGCTGGCACATAGTCGCCTCCCTCCTACGGATTATGTGCCATTAAGAATGGTCTGTAGGGCTGGAGGAATGGCACACAGGTTGAAGCGCTTGCCTTGCAGATGCTAGGCCCTGAGCTGGATTCCCCAGGACCACACAAAACTAGGCATGGTGGTGCACACCTGTAATCCTAGCTCTCGGGAGGCTGAGGCAGAAGCCCAGAATCCAAGGCCAGCCTGGGCTACACAGCGAGACCCCGTCTCAAAACAACAACAACAAAAAAAAAGTCTGTCTATCTATCTAGACAAAAAAAAAAGTCTGTCTTTCTTTCGGGGCATCTTCCCACTAGAATTCTTTATGGCGAGATCTTCTCCAATCAAAGGCGGCGTACACTGCTTGCCCCCCCATCCTCGTCAGCCATCTGTCTCTACATTGCGGCAGCCATCACATGATCGTCTGGTTTACACCAAGGACCTGCCTGCATGGACCTCCCATGGAATGAGAACACAACAAGTAAGGTGCCACAGTGCAGACACGTACCTCCCCACCATACGCTCAGGGAGGCCGCCCTGGGCCACATGGGCCCCTGCATCACACCTGCCAGGCCTCAGCCCCCCGCCTCCACAATTCCCCTCCTGGAAGGAAGCACTCATCACCACAAGCGTGACCCTATGCTCAGGTGTGTCTGTCATCCCAAGCAGCCAATCTCAACTGCAGTGACAATCCGCCTGGTCCAGGGAGCACAGAGTAATCCTGAATATACCCTTTGGCCCTACCCACAAACAGGGTCTCCCCACTAAGAAATAAGCCTAACAGATGTTACTTCATGGAGTGCCTGGCCAGAACCCATCTTTCCTCTTGCTCAACCCCCATTTCCTAGTTCTAGCTTGTTCAAACCCAAGTCATCTAACTAAGCCCAGACAGAAATGCACTGCTTCTGAGAAGCCCTCCATGACTGCCCCAGCTCTACAGTATGTTATAATGTATGCCACAATGAGTCTCCTCTGACTCCCCCACGAGAGCATAACACCATACAGTGCACAGCACGTCACATACCTCGGTGCCCCCAGAACTCCTTCACATCAAGCTGAAGGGTATGGACTTGAACTTTGAGAATGAGAGGGTGGAGAAGAACACCCCTATCTAACTTCCAGGCTTCTGAAACTAACAGCATAGCAGCAGCTCACCCACAGGAACACTTTCTATGTCCCAAGCAACGCTTCAGCCCCGGCAAGTCTCGTCCGCATTCTCACGCCACCTGTTGCGAACATTGGAGAACACAGAGCTAGACACAGAGGCCGTCACCAAACCTTGCTGGATTCCCAGGGGCCTCCAGAAAGCCTAAGGCCGCAAGAGTCCCGAGCAGGCCCAGGAGCGGGAGAGGAAGAGAGTGCTGGGTTGAGGGTACAATAGTCAAGAGGCAGCTCTGCTGGGGTTCCAGCAGCGCCCATCCCAGAGACGACACAGAACACCAGCACAAAGCAACGCTCTGGTGGTGAGAGTCTTTTCGAAATTCCACCTCAGAAAAAGGGCTGCCACAGTGCCTTTCCTGTCTCCCCACTGCCACGGCAGAACATTTGTGCTGATGGTGGAAAGGGCATGGACTGGGCTGGAGGAACAGCTCAGCGGTTGAAGTGCTTGCCTAGCAAGCGTTATGTCAAGTGCTAAGTAAGTACCCGAGTTCGATTCCCCAGCACCACATAAGCTGGGCGTGGTAGCGCACGCCTGGTACTCGGGAGGCTGAGGCAAGAGGACTGCCATGAGTCCAAGGCCAGCCTGGGCTCCACAGTGAGTTCAGGATCAGCCTGGGCTACAGAGCAAGACCCTATCTCGAAAGAAAGAAAGAGAGAAAGAAAGAAAGAAAGAAAGAAAGAAAGAAAGAAAGAAAGAAAGAAAGAAAGAAAGGAAAAGAAAAGAAAAGAAAAGAAAAGAAAAGAAAAAGAAGAGGTACGGATCAAACTGACATTCCCATGTTCTCTTACAAGCTTAGGCTTTTCTTTAGAAGACATTCATTTCTGCGGCCACACCACTCCTCCGGCCAGTGGAGCCAGCAGGTAACACTGGGGTGATTTCTGTATATCACATCTGCCAAGCGCAAGGGCCACCCACAAGCAAGGACACTCCAAGCGCACACACCGTTTCCTCCCTCAGCCCCGCACCACACAGCGCACTGTTTGTATAACTGTCGCTGTGACTTCATTTCCAGTGAAAACAGCTACGTTCCTGAACCATGGCCTCTGTGCGGCCTTGAAAGCCAGACTTTTCCTCTCCTAAGGCTGAGAGGCCAACAGCCGTCACTCTTGAAACTGGCTCCTTGCTTGAGTAAAAACAACTCAGCAGCAAATCCAGTCCAGTACCCAGGAGAATGCTCACTTCCGATCAGAAGTCGGTCTATGAGAAAAGACTGCACATCACAGCACTGCCCATGGATGCTGTCTGGGCAGGGGACCATTTTGGAAGCAAAAATGAGACTTTCATCTGTGGCTCTTCAGGGCCTGGAAATAAATGTCAACCAGAATATTTAAATATGTGGGGAAAAAAAGCAATCAAAACTATATAAATATATGAGCAAACATCTCTGCAACCTTCCTTCACCTTCCATCAAAGAATGAGGTAAGGAAACAAGAGTTTTGCTACAGATTTGTCTGAGAGTCTACATGTTAAAGGCTGACCTAGCAAAATGAATCAGGCCAGTGTCTGTGGAAACCATGCGCTCCTGGGGCAGCAAGCCAGCTGCCGCATAGGAGGTGGCATATTGTAACCAGACTTTCGAATCCCTCAGCCTCAAGCCTCTGGGACTCTGGCAAGAGACACCCACTCTGCCCCTCACCTCCCTCAGCGGGAAAAATGTGAATACTGTCGACCTCATGGCACTGGGCAGAGGCCAGTAAAAACTCCTCTAGAACACAGCCTTGCCCACCTCCCTGTCCATTTTCATAATGCACATGTCTGTTTTCACACTGCAGTTGTGCCACAGTTGCTGTGACAGAGACCCCTCCAGCCTGCTCAGCCTGACACAGGTAGCATCCAGCCGCTCAGCAAAAACACCTGCCAGCCCGTTCTCTGAAAACACCCACACCCACTTCCCTCTGTCCCCCATACCCTGGCCACCTCCTCCAATTCAGGCTAGAGGGAGTTCTCAGAGGTCAGGTGTGTGGTGGCCTCTGCACTGTGCCACTGGGCACTGGCCACAGCTGTACCTGAAGAAAGGGCTGCGTGTGGAGCTTTAACAGGAAGAAAACTGCAAGCACCAGGTGCCGCCTCAGACTCAGGATCCCGTCCACCCTCTGGACAGCCCTCCCTCCCTCCCTCCCTTCAGGCCCTGTTGTCCTGCTTGGCTCCAGCTCGACATTCCTCCCCCGCATGGAGACCACACCACTGCGCCTGCCCAGGGCCAGGGCTCCACAGCCCCCCTGTGGACACCCTGCTGATAGGTCATGGCACACGTGAGAGTCACAGCCAGCCCCATCTGATTCCTACTTAGGCTCAGAGCCTCTGCTCCCACAGGCTCCGGTGCCCGCCCACCCACCCACAGCCCAGGAGACAGGGTGGCATCTGGCTCAAACTGAGGCAACTGTGGAGTTTCCTCCAGAAGTTTTGGATGTGCATGTCTCTAACTAGGAAGATAAAGGAAGGCAGGAGCAGACACATCTGGCCAAGAGCGCTCAGCTCCAAGCCATTAAGCCATTCCTCAGGCCATTTGCTGAAATGCCAACTTGCCAGAAGTAATGACTATTAATTTAATGACCACCATCTTTTATTTTTCCAGAATAGACTAGGTCTTTATTTAGAAACAAAGAACATCTTATGGAACTTAAAACGAAAAACAAAGTGGGGGGGTAGGGAGGGGAGGGGAGGGGGAGGGACAGAAAGAGAATGGGAAAGGCCTTGTCACCTTGACAAAATACATATGTACACAAAATGCTCAACTCCATTGTAAACCTTAAATTTTGCATGTATACATATCAATAAAATGGGGGAAAAAAGAAAGAACAGAAGGGTAAAAACTCACATTATCCAGAGGGGGGTCCCAACAGGGTGCCCTCATGACCACCATCATTGAGGGAGTCCTTAAACTAAGTCTAAGACAGCTTGCTTTGATCCTTTTGTCACTGCTCGGCATTCCTGGGATAGACAGAGGCTTAGGAAGGAACAAGTACACACACAGGAACAGGGCAAAGCCCGTCACATTGAGGGATCGTTAAAGTCCAGAGACAACACGGAGTCGCAAAATGATCAGTGTCTGAAATGCCATGCATGCACATAAACCTGCAGCCACACAGCCACGATGAAACCAAAATTTGCAAAGAATCTGTGTGCTTCCTTGAGTCCCACAGGTGGTGACACTGGCCCATCTCTGTGAGGACCAGGCAGCAGTGAGGATGGGGCTGACTTGGATAGACACTGAGACCATGGGGAATAATAACACATTCACACAAGAATGGCCACCCCAGCTTCCTGCTCGACTCCCCCAGCCCAGGTCCCAGGCCCTCTGCCCTTAGTGGGTCCCACATCCCCACAGCCGTACAACAGTGTTACAGTTAACTAGACCCTTCCTTCCATCCCTTCCCTTTGCACCATGCACACATCTCCAAGGCGGCATGTGGACCACTGGGCTATGACTGTTCACTTGCAGGCCTGGCCACCGCAGTCCCCAACCCCCAGCCTGGGAGTCCCTGCAGAACTAAGGCACTGCACTCAGCCACAGTGCGCACTCGAGACCTCGTGACTGTACCCAGGATCAGACGAACAAGTGAATTAACAAAGGAGTAAATGACTGTCACCCACTGCTAAAACCTGCCCCTCCACTCCAGGAACTGGGCACGGAATGGGCGGGGCAGAAACGTCAACGGCACTTAATAATAAGCTCAAGGCCTCACCAGAGAGCACTAACCACCGGGTTGGCGGCTGTAATTTCCTGCCCCACTGACAGGGCCTCAGGCCCAAATTGAGCTTTTTTCCATTGTGCATCTCTGGAATGTGATGCCCATGGTGAGGGGGTGACAAAGCCCTAACGTGTCATTACTGTGACCTAAAGCTGGATGAGCCTGCCCTCCCTCCTCGCGCTGACCACAGGAATCCTTGATTTCAAAAAGATTCAGAAGATCAAGAGGGCAGAGACCAGCCCCCGACCCCCAAGGACCCAAACACAGGCAGACACATGGCCAAGAGACAACCATGGCCCCTTTGCACAAATGACTGTGGCCTCGGAGGCTGCTATATACAGCACAGAAACCGGCGGGAGTGGGGGGCCCTCTTCAGCCTCCTCAGGCCCTGCAGGGGGAAATTGCCCCAAGGCAGGCTGATCCTAAATCCCCTTTTCAAAATCAAGAAAGGGAAAAGATGAGTACAATGATGAGAAGCAGTACATCTGGAAGGATGGACACGGGTGTGCGCGCACACGCTCCCATATACATAGAACTGTGTAATAATTCCCTGGCTTTATATAGCATCTTTCCCAAAGACCTCAAAGAGCCTTTATGAACACTCCCCCGGGGCCCATACCAGTTGTATTTAAAGACAGAGCTCACGAGGGCACATGCACAGGAATAAAGCGTGTTCTTCTATGGGTATATACTTAACCTACATCGTTTTTCAAACTTAACACCCAGCTTTTTATATCTTCGTCTGACTACCCACTCCCTAGCCTTTTACCTCCAAGAGAAAGAATAAACTACATTCACTTCAAACTATAACATTTAAAATCAATCTCAGGCCCATTCTACTTTTTGTTCTGTTTCTCCCTCCTGCCTCTTCCTTCCCTCTTCCCACCCAGGGCTTCCACTATTTAATTTGTTAAAAGAAAAAAGTGCCCCCCAAATCCTTTCCCAGCACTCCAGTGGTTCTCCAACCCAGGCGCTTCCAGTGTGTCCAGCAAACTGAAAGGCCCTTTCCGTACATGACCCCATTCCACTGAGAAGCATCACTCACTCACAGCCACGAGACAACAGAGGCCCAGAGAAGGGAGGTGACTGGCCCCAGATCACACACACACAGGAAGTGGCAGCCCAGGGACACCCCACACCTGCAGGGTATGTGCTTCTGACCCATTTGAAGCCACACATCTGCCAAGGCCCTGAGGGCTGCGACACACCAGCATCCGTTCTGACTGGTCTCACATGTGGCAGAATGACGGGGTTAACCAATGGCAAGAAAGCTTAATTGTATGTGAAACACCTGTAAATAATTATGACATAGAGCCACATGGCTCCTTTGCACCCTCAGGCTGCAGTATCATACGTACGAACAACTCCCAAACACACTCACACACACGACATGTAATTAGAAGGTCACAGCTTCCAAGAGCACTAGCAGACCTCAAACCCAGGCACTCCAGTAGGTGAGCAGTACACCCTCGCATCACAAGCCCTGCAGAATCAAGGACCAGATCCCTGTCCCAGCTGTGCTACATCACCTCCCATGAGGCCACAGGTGTGCTTCCTGCCTTCTCTGAGCTCCATTTCTCCACCTTTGTGTACTCCCCAAAGTCATGAAAGTGCTCCCACAGAAGAAGAGAATGAAGGACTCCATAATATGAAAAAGGCCATGAAAATGGCACCACTCACTCTGTGTCCTCCGTCGTGGACAGTGGGGAAGGACAGCCGAGTCTGCTCCCTAGTCTCAAGCTGAAGGCAAGGTGGGCCCAAAAAGACAGTTGACACCATGGAATCCACTCTGATCTTCTGACAGCCAGAGCCCACCACACTGCCACAGAGCACCACTTTCCCAAGTGTCCCGAGGACTCACACGCAGAGGTGAACTCTGACCTCACGCAGGACACACAGACTCTGTCTGTATCCAACAGGAGGAAGATGTGAGTTGTGTCCACGGCCTGCCTCACCCAAACCCGAAGCAAGCCTGTTAGGTGAAGTTGAACAATGTTGGCTTCTAACAGCGGAAGTGTGTAACTCACAGTTATGGAGCGCAGGAAGTCCAAGTTCAAGGTGCTGCTAACACCGGTGTCGTCAAGAACCCTTTTGCACATAGATGGCGCCTGAATGCTGCACCCTCCCTTGGCAGAAGGGGCTAGCGGTTCCCTGGGGCCACTCACGAGGGCAGAGCCATTCTCTGCCCATGATGGGTTGACATGGGAACTCAGTGAGGCACACCACTTGAGAGGTGTTCTGGTCAGCTCTTCAGCACCACTGCATGTCCCTGAGGGGTGGCACAGCCAGAAGAACTCCAGCCTGGAGATCAGATGGTTAGATTCAAAACTCTTGGCTCTGTTAATCTTTGGCTGTTTGAGTTGACCTCTCTGAAACTGTGCATATGCCTTCAAAAAGACGACTTTCGCCTGCAATCGCTGCTGTAGGGATTAATGAGAATGACCAGAAAGCCCCAGGCAGCCAGGAGAACAGAAGGCCAATGTCCTCCCTCCATCCCTCTTGCTCGTGTGCCCCATTATGGAGGCACATCTGGGGGCCAAAATCACCCCCAAATCAAATCCTCCACATGAAGCGCAACACACAGCACCCCCTCCTGAGTACGGCCAAGACCCCTGACAATAAAACAACAATATAACATTGCTCTCCTCCCTCCAGAAATTCTTTTCTCATTTTTTAGAATTTTATTCATTTATTTTTGTGTGGTACTGAGGTTTAAACCTACAGCTTTTTCTTTTAAGACAGAGTTTCACTAAGTCACGCAGGCTAAGCTCAAACTTGTGATCCTCCTGCCTCAGCCTCCCAAAGTGCCGGAATTACAAGCATGTGTCACAAGGCCAAGCTTAGAACCCTCCTACCTTTCTTAAACCTGGGCTTTCAGCCCTCTTTCTCCTCCACGGGGTGAGAAAGAGGAGCTTTGCCGAACAGCGGGCTGAGCATCTCTCCCGCAGACAGGGCCAATGCCCGGCTCAGCTTGCAAGCTCGCACCTCATATACAATGCAGGTCAAGAGAACAACTCATCCATGCTGAACTCAGTCTCCATTTTCCCCATTTTTATTAGTATGCATACATAATACACAGCGGTTATATTAAACTTGAGAACTGTGGGGCACATATATTTGACAAAAAATTCCCATTCCCTTCCCCACCTTCCCATCTCCTCCCTCACACATCCTTTAAAATCCCTGAAGGTTCCCTGCTCCCCAAGGCTAACCTGGAGGGAGAGTGGAGAGAGGGCACTTCGTACTCTGTTCTCCGCTCTGAGGGAGCCACAAAGGCAGACGCCACCTCTGTGCAGGCACAGGTCTTCCCGCTGCAATCCCTGCACTCAGGCTCTCTCCAGTTCTATTTTCCTATAAGCTGGGCGTGGTGACACATGCTGGTAATCCCAGCACTAGGGACAGCTGAGGCAGAAGGATTGTCCTACATTACAGGCTAGGCTGGGTTACATAGTAAATTCAGGACCAGCCTGGACTACAGAGCAAGAAAGACCCTGTCTAAAATAAATTAAACCAATCAATTGATCCATCCAGAGCTGATTGAGTCACTGCTCACAGGGGCCCAAACCACCCAAAGGGGAAGGGGAGGCAGCTGAGCTGTCCGCTTCACACCTGAGACCCCACAAAGAAGGGACCAGGTGGACGGGGCAGCTGCTGGTACTCAACACCTCCACCTACAGAGTAGTGATGGGAGGAGGCATGCCCGATGCACACAGGCCCTGGGGTGCACCCAGAATGGCACCTGGAGAACTGGACAGGGCCTCACCCAAATCCTGGCCTCCTCCTCACCCAGGCCACAGTTCCAGTCTGCCCAAGCTCTTCTTAAAGGCAGCAGAGGCAATGAGGAGAAGAAACCCCCATCCACGATCTCCCATGGCTGTCCTCCCTACAGTAATTAACTGAAGACCTCCTGCTCCCCGCAGTCCTGGCAACCCACGTTCTCATGCTGCTGCCCTGCCCTGCCAACCCCCAAAGCAACACATCCTTCTCATTTATTCACTCACCAACTATGCCCCAAGCACCCACTGTGAGCCGGGCATGGCCCCAGCCACTAGTAGCCCAGGGTCCCTGTCACAGTACTTGACTATTCAGGTGGGTAGGAAACAAATTTAGGAGAAACCATCCCAACCTGAAAGACACTGGGAAGGGAGAGAACAGGAAGGACCCCTTTCTGTGAGCAGAGACACCCATGGGGGCTGAGGAGAACAAGAACAGAAAAGAAAAGAAGTTATAGAAGACTAGGGGTGCTGGGACTTAGCTTCACCTGACTGCGCCATCCTGGCCATAGCCACCATCCCCTCCGCAGGTGACCCTGCCACGCATTCCAAACTTTACAGGGTCAAGCCCTAAAGATCAGTCAGCTGTGCATCTTGGGCCAGCCACTGAGGCCTGGGCTGTTCCTTATCTGATGTCTGACCTACTACTAGCTTTGCAGGAAAGGCGCAGTTACACCCCTCTGTCGAGCTTAGCACCAATCTCCTCCTTCTCACCTGGCTGCTGCCCAATATAGGCTTCCAGCCCTTCTGTCCAAGTTCTCAGAACACTGCATGCTTGCCCTGTAATCCTGGGGTTGTCGCCTCTTTGATCCTGGGCACCTTCCACCTTTGGTGGCCAGTTCTTACATCTGGCTTTCTAAGGTGGTGGTGGTGGGTGAGGTCAGGGGGTGCAGAACATTCCAATGAGAAGGGTGGGCCTGACTCAAGTTCCCGAGCTCAGAAGAAAACTGGCAAGTCAGAGGGACTGTGTGAAGACCAGATGGGGCAAAAAGGGGCAGGCACAGGGTCCTGGAAGAAAGAGGGCATCAGACAGGCTGTGCAGCCACTGCAGGAACTTGAATTTTGCTTTCCAGGCAGGAAAAGGCCAGGGTAGCACGCTGAGGAAGGAAGGGAACCTGGGCAGATGGTCGCCACCCACTGGAGAGAGTGCGCTGTGGCACGTTCCTCAGCGCTCCTATCTCCAGGTCTCCTTGTGAACGTCCAAGGGTCGAAGGGAAAAACGATCATTTCTATCAGGACCGTATTGGTTTTCTCAGGCCACCTGACCATCTTAAAGAGGCCCAGGTCTGCAGACATTGGAAAGTTGGCTGATGCCACTGGCTCAGAGCCCAGAGGCTGGCAACGCCACTACCACCTGTGTGAAGTAACAGAGTCACATGGGCTGCGTGTAAAAGCCTCGTCGGGACTTCCTAAGGGGCCAGGCCCAGAGGCTTCTGGGAGCCTGTTAGATGCTGCAGTCACCCTCACACCTGCTCTGCCAGGAGCAGGTCTCCTTTGTCGTCCCCTCTGCTTCGGAGTCCCTAGGAGTCTACCGGCTGGACCATCCATGCGAAACCCACTCATGCGGAGAAGCAAAGAATCTGTTCCAGGTTTCATCTTTAGAGCTAGAAAATGAGTCTTTAATCACCCTAATGCATCAACGCCACAGTAGGCAGCAAGAGAAATCAAACACAGGGAAGGAATGGCTGCTTAGCCCCACAAGGACAGGAACCGGCCAAGCAGAGGTAAACAAATAGTATCTCCACTCGTGTCCTGCCCAGGGAACCCAAGTTGGGAGAAAAACATCCCCAAAGCAGGGACACAGGGCAGAGTCACCCAAGGCCTTTCACAGAGTTAGACAGGAGGCTGCAACTCCATGCCTTCAGCTTCCATCCAGCTCAGCCCCAACACTGACTTCCAGCTTCCCAGGGCACAGCCCCTAAGACCGCAGGCTCCCCACCCACTCAGCCAGGAGGTACAGAGTGGGCCCCTGCACTCTCGCTTGGGGGCTTTCCAGAGTCTGCAGAAAGCAGGGGGCAGCTCCCCACTGCCAGGTCCCCTTGTTTCCGCTGGTACAGCTCCCTGGGGAGCACATGAGGGATTTGTGCATAGACAGCCACAGCTGGTACAGAAGCAAGGCCCCCACTGGGCCCGGAAGCACGTGGCACAAGCACAGCAGAGGTGATGAGTTCTGCAGGGTTCCAAACTTGCTCCAACAGTCCCCAACTTTGTCCCAGAGCGAGGCCTCAAAGTACCTCGTCCCTAGATATGACATCTGGGCACGGGGATACAGTCACCCAACTCACAAGGCTGCTGTGGGCAGTAAGGATGCTACAGGGTAGAGAGGCTCCAGCCAGCGAGGTGCCTAGACACAGTAGGTATCCAACAAACTTCTCCTAAAAGAAGAAATACCACAACACTTCCGAGACCCAAAGGGTTAGAGGCCACAGCCAAAACCAGCATCCAGAAGCAGTAGCTCCTGCTGCCTTAGTCTCTCAAGGTCAAGACCAACACAGCTGTCTTTTTTCCATGAAGTCACTTGCCAAGTCTCCCTGGGTATCTGGCAGGGCCCTTCCCATGAGGACAGGCACTGGGCCCATACCCCAGCCCAAGGACAAAGGTGGCATTACCCCCTTCCTCACCCCCACCAGGGCCTCTCTAAGAGTACCACAACAAGATTGGCTACCGTTAGCTGCCTCTGACACCAGGAGGGCTTCTCCCACCCAGAGGACTGACACTAGTCTAGCCTTCAAGATGGCAGGCCGTCTGCTATCTAGGCAGCAGTGACATCATTATCCTTTTCATGACAGCAAATGGGAGATTGATACATCAACAAGAAAATATCTGTAGTTCAGTGCTGACCTTTTCCTCTTCCCTTTGCTCCAATTCCAAACACATTTCTAAGTCTCATTCCGGGGCTGTCAGTCAATCCTTGGTCTTATTTAAAAAACAAGCTGGGCGTGGTGGTGCATGCCTGTAATCCCCAGCACTCATTGAGCAAGACCCTGCTCCCCTACCCACCACCAAAAAAAAGAAAAGCTCATGGTCAAATTCATTTTACTTCAACAGTAACTAATTCTACCAAAACTTTTTTCTAACAAACTTTCTTTGAGACAGGGTATCATCTTATAGTCTAGGCTAGCCTTGAAATCATAGCAATTCACCTGCCTCAGCCTCCCAAGGGCTGGGTGGGTTTATAGGTGTGCGGCACCACGCACAGTTTACATGATGCTAGGGAGTTGAACTCAGGGCCCTGTCCTTGCAAGACAAGCACTCTAACCACCGTGCTATTCCTCCAACCCTAACACAAACTTGTTCATCCCTTCACGACAGCTTCTTAATCTCTAACCAGATGCGCTCATGGTGGATAAAAAAATACCTCCTGGCCGGGACAGTCCCGCGGAGAAGGAAGGCCCAGCAGGGACCCGGCACAGGGGGGCAGCCAATGCATCACCACCACCATCCCATGTGTGCCACTCTGATTCTCCTGAGTTCATGTCCCCAACAGTGCTAATTGTTCCCAAGGTACCAGGCACCGGGCAAGTAGCTGATGACTGATGATGAGGGATTGTGCAAAGCAATGCCGAGCAACAGGAGCTGGGCTCCGAGTGTTGACCCTCTCCTGCGCTAGCCCTCCAGGCACGATGCTCGCAGGTCAGGAGGCCGAGGGGGCAAGCCACAGCGTCCAGACAGCCCTGCTTCACAACGGAAAACAGCTAGAGCTCTACTACCACTATGGTGCTAAGCGATCGCGTTCAGGTTGTCAGGTGCATTAAATGCATCTTGATGAGATATTCTCAATCTATAATGAATAAGGTAACCCCAGGGAGCATGTGAACACAGAAGCTGGAGAGGAAAGAACTGGCCCCTGCCCCCCGATCTCACACACGGTGCAGGCTTGGCAGGGGAGCCAGCAGGTGGTGGCTATGGAGCAACGAGGACAGAGATGAGCAGGAGAGATGGTTCCAAAAGTCTGTACGGTGGTACACACCTGTAATCCCAGTACTCTGTGAGGCTGATGGCGAACTCAAACCCAGCCTCGGCACTACCCTGAGGAGGATAAAGGCTTCTGGGAGGAGCAGGGAGGGGCGGGAGTGCCCAGAGCCACCGACAGCACTGCTTCAGCTTCCTTAATTCTGCATCATTAATCACACCTGATAAAAGGCATCTTCTAAAGCCAGGCATGGTGGTGCACACATGTAATCCCAGTACTTGGGAGGCTGAGGCAGAAGGATCACCACGCATTCAAGGCCAGGCTGGCTACAGGGCAAAGACCATATCAAAATAAACAAATAAATAAACCTTCTACTTTAAGTCTTCAGTACTACTTAGAAGGGGGGAATTCTAACATAGACTAAAGGGTCAAACTTCAATCAGAATTTGAAGGTAATTTTTTTTTCCCAAACACACTTTTAAAATCAGATTTTTAGTGGAGTCTGGCTTCAGAATTGAGTTAACGCTGGCCCTCGTCATGAAGCCAACTGCTCTGTGTGTTGTCTCACACTCTGTGGCTGACTTCACTGAAACTCCCAAAGGAAGCCGCGGTCTCCTTCCTGTGTGGATGAGCCAGGAACCAGCAAAAGCTTCTTCAAGAAAATGCAAGCAGAGTCGCCCTGCGCAGACCGATCATGCTAATACCCGCAGCAGATGCTGGGCTGCTGGGCTCCAAAGTCAGCCTCCGGCCTTCGCTGAAGGTCCTTTCCCTTAGCCTCACTTTCTTTGGGATCTATCTCTGGAAGGCAAAGGGTGCCCTGAATATAGCACACAGCAACCAAGGGTTTTTGTAACAAAAGATTCAAATGGAAAGAAACATAACAAGAGTCTCGTGTTCACGGAGATCAGTGCACCAACCGCTTCATGCACCACTGAAATGATCTCATTTGATGTTCAAGTATTTCAGACTCATTCAGTATGATGCCTGAGAATGACAGGCCAACCCAAGCGAAGCCCGGCTTATCCTGGCCAAAGCCAAACTACCGGCCAAACTGGATGAGAAGAAAAAAGGATGGAAAAAAAAAAAAACTTTAAAGGAACACATCTACCCTGGGGCTGGGAGCACAATTCAGCAGTTGAAGCACTTGCCTAGCAAGTGCAAGACCTGGAGTTCGATTCCCCACTACCATATAAGCCAGGTGTGGCGGCACACGCCTGTCATCCCAGACTGAGGCAGGAGGAGCACTGAGTTACAGCCAGCTTGGGTTACATAATGAGCTCAGGACGAGCCTGGACTACAGAGCGAGACTCTGCCTCCATCAACCAATCAAAGATCACACCCACCTCGCAGAACTCTCAGGTGACCCCCTGCTGGTTTTCCTTGAGGAGCTCCTCCTCCAACTGAGGACCCACAGGCATCACTTAACACCATCAAGACAGAGACGCCAGCAGCACGTGGGCTGGGGACAAGCAATAACCACAGTTTCAAGGAAACAAATTCTAGGGCTTTGGGGTTTTTTTCCCTGCCTCATCTGGAATTACAGATTAGATGTATGTCTCCAACTCCAGGAAAGCACAGTGAATATAGCCCAATTTTTCAAGTATAGTTCAATGTTTTATCAGCAAATAATCACACACTTAGGGCTGTGGGGAGGAGATGAATAATAACCACAAAACCACTTGCCTTTGCCACCACCAAGGGACACTTGTGACTAAAGGACTGCTGCCAATATAGAATCACTAAAATTGATTGGAGAAACACTCGTTTGTTAGGAGACAGAATGCAAAAAAGGCAGCACAAGGTACATAGGGCACTTAGATTTTGACGAGGGAATTAATACGGAGTCCTGAGCAAGGGGAACAGAGAGGCTGCCTCCTTCAGCCAGAAGACCCCAGGTCCAGCAGCACAAGCCAGAGCCACCTCAGCCGGAGGCCAGCAAATGGGCTCTAAACTGTGCCAGCTCAAGAAATGGCAGCCGGAGGTACGGTGGTCAACAAAGAGAAGCCTGAAATCCTGGGACTAAGGGGCAGGCCATGGACAGGGCACTCAGCCACCAGCAGCACACAGGCTGTGATCACTGAAACATGGACATGGCCACAGGTCATCTTTAGAAGGTCCCAGATCCTCTCCCAAGCGGGCTGACAATCACAGCCCCTAACTGCTGTTGTCTCCCATTGACCCACAGTCCACCTGGTAGCTAGAGTGACCTTCTGAGACCTGAGTCCCATCACATCACTCCTCTGCTCCAACACTCCCAGTGGTTTCCTCTCTCACTCAGAGCAAAGCCAAATCTGCCCACTTGCTTGATCCTCTGCCGGCCCTGGGACTTTGCCCCAGCTCTCCAGAGGCTCATGTCCACCAGAGCTTTCGCCCAGACAAGTGTAATGGGCCTCATCCCACATAAATTCATGTGGATCAGCTGCGAATGGTACAAATGGTTGCATAAGCCACCGCCTGGCCCAGCCCAGATAAAGTCCATTAGAACCTCCAGACCTAAAGGATCCTGCAGAGAGCTCATTAAGAGCCCTCTCCTGAGAGTCTGGAAACAAGTTAGGCATCCGAGTTGTTAAGGAGGTCAGCAGGAACACAAGAGGCTATGATTCAAAAGACAAAACTCCAAAAAAAAAAAATTATATTTGGCTCAGAAAAGAACCAATCAAGCTGGGCCTGCTGGCACAGGCCTATAATCCCGGCACTCAGAGAAGCTAGGACAAGAGGGTCACAAGTCCAAGTCTAGCCTGGGCAACTTAGCAAGACCCTGTCTCAAACAATGAAAAGGGGCCAGGAATGGAGCTCGGGGTAAAGGCCCTGGATTCAACCCTCAGTGCCACAAAAACAAACCAAAGAGATGAAACACCAAGCTCACAGCAGCCCAGATCACCGGCCACACTCAAGGAAAGCCTGGCGAGGGCAGGGAGGACTGGAGGTGGGGTCACCCTCAAATACTCACTGAAATGCCACGAACGGCTGGGGGGCAGCACACCCGCCCGGGCCAAGGGCCAGGCTGTGAAGGCCAGCCCTGCCAGCCACTAGCTAGCTGTGTGCTGCTGGCCAGGTTATGTCTCCTCCCGGCGCCTCCTTCCTTTGCTCTGTAAAACGGGGACAAGAACAAGCTCTCGCACAGCTGAGAAGTGTGAGCGCGGAAGGGTGGAACAGACTACCTCGCTGCCACTTCCCTGCTGCTCCCCAACATGGACAAAGCCAGCTGGACGTCCCACAGTGCCCAATGGCAGCATGCAGAGGTACAGCTCAGATCAGCCACCACTGCCTCTGCCCACCATTGGCCCTCCCCAACCTTACCCATCATCACCCCCTCCACCCCACACAAAGGCTTCTGTGGAACTTTTTTGAGACAGGATCCCTTAATGCTGCCCACGATGAGGTCAAACTCATGATCCTTCTACTCTAGCCTTCCAAAAAGCTGGGATTGTGAGCACATACTATGGCACCAGCTTGTGACACCTTCTTGAGCCCTTTAACCCCCTTAAGCTTTCCCGCCTGGGTCATTGCTACATCTTGGCCATGTTGGCCTCCTTACACACACCCCGGACTCTCTTTAGTTCCCTCCAGCTCCTGGTAGCTATGGTAAGAAAACAAATGTCTGCATTAGTGACATCAGACCCAGCATTCGGTTACCAGGCACTGCGGTTCCAGGAAGGAGTGGAGCACTGCAAAACCCAACCTAAAACCCCAAGGACTTCCTGCTCTGGGAGCCCATTGTCCCCCGTGGGATGGGCCAGAAAGAACACTGCGGGGTGGCTCAGTGTCCACTAATGGCGACATGCCATCCCACTTGACTCAATGTTCTTCCCTTTTTTCTCCATCACTCTTCATTTCTTCTGCGATTTTACCAATGTCTTTATTTCCAATAACCTGGGAACCCTCAGGGGGCAGAGTCCACATAGCAAGAGCCAACGTCTCCTGAGTACTGGGCACACATCTCCAGAGCACTGGGCACTCCACACAGACATGTTCTACAGATTAACTAACATAGTCCTCTCCTCTGCCCATGCTGCTGGTATTCTCTTCGTGTGCATTTTAGTGACGAACTCCCAAGTGGCAGAGTTGGATCTCCACCATTTGCCCCTCTGCATCCAGACCACTGCCCAGCATTGGACAGGCACTGGTAAATGTTTGGGGAACTAATCCACACACTGTGCAGAAGTGAAAAATGTCTAAATTCGGTCTAGAGCCAAGCAATTACTGAGACAGTCCCTGGAGGTCTAGAGGGCAATATGCAGGGGGGAAGGAAGCTCAAGAGAGACCTGTGTGGCTGCATCCCCTGCACTCACTGCAGTCACTGCAGAGGGAGCTGTGTGGCCACAGCCCGGGCACTCATGCATGTGACTCAGGGGCATGGCACTCCAAATGCAGCCCATTGAACAGCCGCTGACCCGCCAGCTCATCCTAAGATTTCTATCATCAAACCGTCAGCCCTGGGTCGGCTGGCCTTGGGCCCTGCCACCTCCCTCCAAATCATTACCAGGTTGCTGAATGTTTGGACTTGGGTTGCCAGGCGACCAGCAGATCGCTCCACTGGTATTGCGAATCCCTTCCAGTAATCGCCTAGAATAGGAAAGGACCCTCAAGAAGGCCGCCTGGCAACTAAATGTGTCTTGGCTGCCCTCTCCGCCCGGGCTCAAGATCAAAAGCCCCCACAAGCACGAGAAGCAGCAGAGCTGATGCTCTGGGCTCACCTTCTGGGTAAGCTTTAGCTCTCAGCCACAAAAAAGCAAAGAGGCGGCAGCCAGGGGGGACCGAAACCACATAGATATCCACGGCTAATCAACTCTATCTGCTAAAAAGCAATGAAAGCAGAGAGATGTTTCCTAATCAGCTGAGCAATATCTTTCCAAAATGAGAACACAGACCCCCAACCGCCTTCTGAAAGCCACAGGCAAGACGTGACTAGTCACGCTGATGGGGTCGGGGCGCCTGATGACATGCTTGGTGCTTCCCACCCAGAAAACACCAGGGCCCCCATCGCTGCCGCCACCCTTCCTCGCGGTGAAAGTAATACACCAGCACGGGACAACGAAAATCAAGATACCACAGCCCACAACTGCAGAAGCAAAGAGCCAGCAAAGGTGGCAGAGAAATGGCCACAGCGCCCCCTGGTGGCCCGACGCTGCTCTGCAGCTATCGGCCGGAAGGCGGGCGGATCCGCTGCGATAATCCCACGTTGCAATTAAAAGCAGAGGATCTCAGCTGTGTACGAAAAGATGGAGGAAAATAAGACTGATATAAATACCAATAAACACTGAATGAACGTTCAGTACACGGACATTACAAGAGAATAGGAAGAGACTGCCAGTGGACCACCATGCCAGATGGGAAGGAGCGTTGGCAGCTGTCTGGCCAGCAGCAACCTCTTGTCCCTGTACATCCACAGCCCCAGTTTGATCACCGCAGGGGTGGCCACCCCCAATGGCAACTGTGCGCCCCATAGCTCATTTTGGTGTTTTGGTTTGGTTGGTTTTCTGAGAGGGTCTCAGTCTGTAGTCCAGGCTGGTTCTGAGCTCACCATGTAGGCCCGACTGGCCTGTGCACTCATGGCAATCCTCCTACCTCAGTCTCCCGAGTGCTAGGATTACAGGCGAGCACCACCATGCCCAGGTTATGTGTTGCTGGGGAATCCAACTCAGGGACAAGTACTTTAACTACTGAACTTCTCTGGCCCCAGGATCACTCATTTTGATCAGGTTTGCTTCTCAGCTAAATTTTATTCCCTGAGTCACAGAGTAGATAGTGGGCAACAAAAATGCCTAAAATAATATTTAACTCCCCAAGAACAGCCCCATGCCTTCTCCTTCTGGCTCAGGGGGTCTTAACCTTGGCTCTCCGGTCACTTTTGACCAAATAAATCTCTGTTGGGAAGACAACCTATGCAACAGAGAATGTGCAGCAGCATTCCTGGCCCTACCGTCGGCTGCCATGAACACCCCTACCCACATGGTGGTGACTAACATCGTCCCAGATACTGCCATGGGCCCCATCAAGGGTGAAATCACCCCCAGCTGAGAGCCAGCATGCCCTATCTGATCATTATTTCCAACCCTAAGCTCCTCTTAACTAAAGCAAAGACGCCAACCCTGGGAATGGGCACTTGGAGGCCTCTGGCAGGGGTGGCATCAGAAACACAGGTCTCTCCATTTGGAGTCCAACAGAGCACAAAGACAGTTTTTGGGCTTTCAGAGATGGTTTTAGCTAACAATGCACCCCTTGAAAATATTAATAATTGTACCTGTCAACTACAGAACGTTTGACCCTCCTTGATAGAGAAAGCAGCTTTATTCATGAGACTCTTGATTAAGGAGATGGATGCCGGAGAGCCTGTGCAGACACTGGGGTATCTGCACAACCAGACTGTTAGGGGCTCTGGGCCCTTTCCAAGGCCACATCCTGGTCCTCTCCTTTTGCAACTCCTTTAACATTCTGTGATAAATCCTTTCAGGTGTAACATTCCTAGAATAACTAAGAAACTCTTAAAATGCTAAACTGTAACCTCTTGCCAAGAATGTTTTTAGAGAACTCCTGAGGCCTATAACAAAACTTTCCCTGCTTCAGAGTGACCCGCCTACCTGCTACTTGCACCAATGTCTTCAAAATGTGCTTTGATTTACGATTTTCTTCTGCTCTAAAACTATAAGTTCTTTACGTAACTGCTGCTCACTGGAATGTATTATTCAGGAAAAGCCTGAATGCATGTTCCCAGGCCCGGTCACTCATATTTGGCTTCAGAATAAATCAACTCTTAAACTCTTTAAGATGAAAGTAACTTTTTGTGTCGACACACTTAACATTTAAGTGCCGGTACTCTTCTGGATATTTTTCCATGTTTCTGAGGCCTAATTTATAGTTTTTTCCAAGTAATTTTCATACATTAATTCATTTTATTTACTCCTTAAGACCCTATCAGATAGGGACTATCATTAATACTCATTTTCCAGATAAGAACACTGAGGTACAGGCAGAACTTGCCACGTTCCCACTGCTACTACAGAGGAATGGGGGTAAGAACACGATCGGTTGAGCTAGTTTTTATGGCCACAGACAGCCATAGACACTTCAGCAATGGTATTCCATGATGCCAGGCCTGCCGCAGTCACCACGTGCAATTGCCACACAGGAAGCACTGCATGTGGTTCTGTGATCTAAGGTCTGCAACCTTTGAAGGAGGACAATGAAAGCAAAAGGCCTCTGTCCAGAAGAACCCACCTAGCTACAAAGATATGCAGCCACAATCTGACACACAATTGCAAGAGGCTTCTGAAGCCCCGAAACTGTGAGCTGCCTGTGAAATTCCCAGATACAATTGATCCCAGCCTCTCTGTGCTGGGAAGTCCCTACGTCTCCTGAGAATCCTGCAATGAGACAGTACCTTTCTTTGTATAGACTTGGTTGAATTCAGAGAAGCCAAGTCATTTGTCCCAGGCCACGTAGAACTCTTAAACAGCCACCCCACAGTTTTCCTGGCCTCTGGGCTCTTTACAAACAAGGAGCTGCCTTCCAAACCAACCCGTTCGTGATCACCAATACCCAGGCACTAATGCAGAATGTACGAAGGCCAGGAACTATCTGCACACCTGACCTCCCAGCTGCTCTGATCACACAGGCTTGGCAGTGATGCCCTAAGGACTGCTAGCCATTCAGAAAACACACCTGAGAGCACTGGCCTTTTGCAAAGAAGGGTGCCATATCCTTTTGCAGGCTATGAGACAGCAGCCTTTCAAACCCTCCCTGTGGCATGGGCACTCACTCACACACCATCACAACACTTTCCCACCCAGCTGCCTACAGTGGCCAGCACATGGCCCAGGCAGAAAGCACCATGGCCCAAGCATCAGAGCAGGGTGCTGGTCAGTGCTAGCTCACCTACCCACACCATCCAGAGTAACTACTGCCACCACTTACGAGACAGCAGTAAGCAACAGGGAAATGAGGAACCTTTCTTCACCATCAAAGCAACTGACAAGATCAGAAACACTGGGCAGGGGGCACAGCTCCGCACTTAAAGCACTTGCCCAGCAAGTACATGGGCCTTGGGATGGATTCCCCAGCACCACATAAGCAGGGTGTGGTGACACACGCCCATAATCCTAGCATATAGGAGGCTGAGGCAGGACTACTCTGACAGGCAGGCAGATACAATCAATCCCAAGGGACTACAGAGCAAGACTCTGTATCAAAAAAAAAAAAAAAAATCAGAAACATCAGGACAGACAGCCAGGCTCCACCCACGTGGTTCTTTCACTGCCCCCATGAAGGAGCACACAGGCATTGTGACTCGTTTCCAGAAGAGAGGACTTGCCAGGAATCCATAAATGCAACCTCCTCCCCTTCCTTCACAGATGGGGAAACTGAGGCATGGGGATGTCGAAGGACCTACTACTACTGTATTAGTCTGGGTTCTTTCAAAAGGCAGAATTTACAGAAATTATAGCAAAAAGGATCAATTGGGAAGGCTTACAAATCTGAGGACAGAGACACTCCAAGATGGCGGCCTGCACGTGCGAGAGCTGGAGGGTCCAATGGCTGCTCAGCCGCGAAGTTCTACACTCATTCAGCACTGCAGGACAGCCGGTGAGAGTCTGCTGTGGATCTCGGTTGTTTGAAGAACAATGGCAAAGACCAGAGCCTGAA
This sequence comes from Ctenodactylus gundi, assembly GCA_004027205.1. Lineage (NCBI taxonomy): Eukaryota > Metazoa > Chordata > Mammalia > Rodentia > Ctenodactylidae > Ctenodactylus > Ctenodactylus gundi. The sequence continues at coordinate 11,802 of PVKB01004364.1, read as the reverse complement.
GATTGACAACTGAAGATCGGGGACAGGCAGATAGACACAAGTCGAGACTGGGACAAACCTGTGACAAAGATCTGAGGTGCATAGCAAGTCCGTAGACAACTGCGAAGGCGGGCGAGAGCTTTCCCAGAGAAAAAGCCTATAACAACCTTCTTCCTCCCTCCTCTTGAGTTCCCAGTTGGGCCTCCCACAACAGGACAGGTGCTCTTCCCTCATTCGCCGGCCCACAGACCACTTACGCTCTAATCCAGGCTGGTTCTCCATTCCCAATCCAGGTGTGGTTCCCTACTGCCTCAAATTGACATAATCTCTCCTATGGTCACAACTACCAAAACCAAAGTTTTCCAGTTCCCAAGCTGGGCAGGGCTCCAGCCACTCCAGAGTCCTCCCCTCCATGACACTGGCACAGTGAGGATCATCTTGCTCGTGCATCGCCCTGAGCGCTCAGCGCCTGGCTGGAGACAGTGGCAAAGACAGCAGGTGTAGCCGACCCGGGAGCCGAGGCCTCCCACCTCCATCCCGAAGTGCTTCTTCCACTTCATACCCTCATTGAAACTAGAATAAGCAGTAGCCCCTCCTTCCTTCCCTCCCTCCGCTCCTTCTTTCATCTGTCCCCACAAATGTTTCTTTCATTTTCTCTTTTCTTCTCTGTGTTGCTAAGGTTTTTATTTTGAAACAAAGTTTGTGTAAGGTTACTAAGTTGCCCAGACTGGGCTCAAACTTGCCGTCTTCCTGCGTCAGCCTACCAGGGTGCTAGGGTTGCATACCTGAACCAACAGCACAGCTATCACAAATGTTTTTGGGGATGTTTTTTGTTTGTTTGTTTGTTTGTTTGTTTGCTTGAGGCAGGGTCTCACTTCGGTAATCCAGGCTGGTCCTGATCTCAATCTGGAGTCTAGGCTGGCCTTGGACTCACCACACAATCCTCCTGCCTCAGCCTCCTGAGTGCTGGGATTACAGGCATGCACCACCATGCCCAGTTTACATGGTGCTGGGGAATCCAACCTAGGGCCCAAGCACTCTAACCACTGTGCCATTCCTCCAGCCCCTCACAAGTGTTTCTTGAGCAACACCTACAGATTCGAGGAGGATGCAGGGATCAAGGATACCTCAGTGAATGGGCCAAATGCCTGTCCCCAAGGAGCCTGCCACCCAGTGGGAAACACAGAAAACACACAAAAAAAGCACGATCAGGTCATAAGACGGTCTGAAACCCAAAGTTAGCAGTTGTGAAAGAAAGAGTGCTGTGTGATGTGAGGAAGGTGAGGGGTATGCTCTTTCCGATGGCCTCAGGCTGGCTAGCTGCGGCCACACAGCACCCAAGGGCGGAGGCTCACAACTCACGGCACTTTGTGCCAAAAGCCAGATGCTCTGGGTTAAAGCAATGGAAGATGCAGTGCCTGAGGAGGGCCGACTTCCTGGTTCACCCGTGACATTTCCCCACTTCGTCCTCACGTGTCAGAAAGGGCCAACAGGGCTGGAGGAACAGGACGGTGGCCTGAGTTTGATCTCCAGTACCACAAAAGCCAGATATGGCGATGCATGTCTGTAATTCCAGCTGAGGCAGGACGATCACCATGAGTTCGAGACCAGCCTGGTCTACATGGTGAGTTCAAGACTAGCCTACACTACAGAACAAGACCATGTCTCAAAAAAATAAAATAAAATAAAAAAGTTCATCATCATAAAGTTCGGGGTATATAGAAAGTTAACTTCAACAGCATACGATGTTGAACTAAAGAGCTACTCTCTTCCTATCCCAAAATGGGTTGCAAAGGACCTCCCGGTATTTGCTTGTTGTGGCAATGGGGATCAAGCCAGCACCTTCACACTGACTACAACCCCAGCCCATTCTTTTCTTTTTGAGACAAGGACTTGCTCTGTTGGCCTGAGCTCACTATGTAACCCAGCCTGGCCACAAACTCACAGCCATCCTCCTGCCTCAGCCTCCCACATGTTGGGATTACAGGTATTTGCTACTACAACCAGCTTCATTATTTTTTCCTCATTTTGAGACAGAGTCTTAGTAAGATGCTCAAGCTGAGATCCAACTTGTGATCCTCCTGCCTCAGCTTCCAAGCGCACTGGGACTAAAGGTCTGCACACCATCAGGTCCAGCTGACTCCTAGATATTTTTACAGGTATTATTACAGGTTAACAGCATAGGATTTTTTTTTAATCTTTAGTTTCATTTCAACTCTTTTGCCTCAAATCCAGCATATCAGACAAGTGACTTTTCTGTTTACCCACTAAAATTAAGATCCTATTTTGTTTCCCCCAAAAGACAGACAAAGCTGCTCACCAAGGACAGCATGGCGGTTGCAGTCAGTGTCTCTGGGAGTTTTAGGTAGAAGGAAGCAGGCTGGGTGGCAACACGCCAGGAACGACTGGCCAGGTAAGAAGCCACCCCTTCCAGTTTTCTTAGCCCTAAAGCTAAAATAATTTCCCCTAAATATCTATGCTTGTTGAGTTAAAGACACCAAGAACAAAGACAGTGCAGGTGCCCAAGACAGCCATGCAATGAAACATAACTCCGTCTACCTCCTCTGGGGCCCCGGCTCAAACTAGGCATAAATCCCATCCTGACTGGAGAGGGCGTGAGACATCACTACCTTGCCCTTGGCCCCGCCCGACCTCTGAGATACAAGAAGCCTGTGCCTTGTCAGCCTTCTACAACTGATAGCGCTTTGCTCAGATAACGTTCCGCCAGGCTCCCAAGCCACTGTTCTGGCGGAATGACTTTCCTGGGAGTGACTTTTCTCCCCTGTAACACAGCAAATGAGTTTAAAATGCTGGGTTTTCTCTTGTTGATCTGTTTTTTGTTAACAGGCATCTATTCCAGCTAAGAACTTGTAAGAATTGAGAAAATGGTATCTTTCTCCCCTCCAGCCCTAAGAATCCTTGGAGCACAAGGATTCCTGGGAATAATTAAACACATTTGGGACACTCATCCTGAAAAATCTCTACTGGGGAATTCATAGCTTTATTTTTAAAAATACGTTTAAGGCTCTCGGCCCTGGGTGCCTACACAATGCTAGTACCACACAGACTGCCCCAGCTGATGCCAGCAGAGCACGTCTCCTTAGCACGTCTAGGACTGTTTGGGGTATAGGATTTGCAGAAAGAAAACCTGCAGTCACTACCAAATCTACTACTTACTGTGCCTTGGAACCGGCGGGCTCATGGGAAGTGCCCCATTAAGACTCAGGGAATGATATACTAGCTGGGAGGCCTGGGACACGTCACTTAACCTCACAGAGGTTGTTTTTTTTACACACACACAAAAAAAAGAATAGCATCACCCACACCTCAGAGGACTGCAGGGTGGGGGTGACATGAGAAACGCAGGCACAACTCCAGGCCTTCGGTGAGCCCTGCCAAAGTATGCTGTTACCCAGGTGTTGTCCCAGTGGAGGAACACATCCACATGCGGGGTTAGGGAAGAAGGGCAGGGCAGGACACGAGGTCCCCAGAGACACACACACACCACCCTCCTCCAACCTGCTGCTTCGAAACGAACCAGTCACATGACAGAAGCGTGGCGTGGGATTTATCTGGAGCTGATGGAAGAAGAAGATCCAGGAAGAGGAAGACAGCCACTGGCCTTGCGGTGACTGCGCACAAGGGCGCGAGCCAAGAGGGGACAGGGGTGCCATCCTCCCTTGGCACTTCCATCAGCTGAACAGATGAGGATGTATAGCAGAGGCCACTTCCGGCAGCTCTCACAAGGATGAAGACAGAGACCAAACAGGAAAGTCACGGTGACGCTCCACAAAGAAGAGTCCCTCCAGTCCCTCCTCCAAGGCACCGGGGCCACCCGCAGCAGAGAGGGACCATGCCCGCTCCGTGACCCCAGCCCCGCTCCTTCCCACCCAGGACGAGGACCTGAGAGTCATGACAGGAGAGCTGACCGCGGAGGGCTGGGGGAGAGAAAAATGTTACCTAATGTCATGAAGGAGAGAGCTAGCCGAGAACACACACGAGCCATTACAGCAAGCACCCACATACAGGCAGCCGTGCTGACCCCTTCCTTCAGAGCCCAGTTGTTAAGCCTGTGTGTGTTCTTACTTGCCAAAGATTACAAATAACAGATTTTCTAGATTTAATTTCTAGAAAACAGGAAAGATACTCTATTTCCCTCCCCTGGCATCACTGGGAGTGGCAGAGTCATGTCCTCAGAACACAGCACAAGCTGACAGGCACATCCCCCACACATCCGACATGGCCCTGGGAGGCCCAGGAGCCTGCGTGGGCCCAGGACCCAGCTCACTGAGATGCAGGGACTCAACCTGGGGAGCACAGGGATCGGTGCCCCTGGGGCACAGAGACCTGAGAAGGAGCCCAGGGGAAAGGCCTGGAAAGCCACCACCCCCATCACAGGTGCCACCGTCTCTTTAGATGAATGTACGTAGGGCCAAAAGCAGTGCTCAAGTAGTTGCACCTCAGGGCAAGAGCCAAGTCTCATCTACCCACAGAGGTGTCACCACGCAGACAGCATCAGTGACTCCAGAAAGCCAGCGTGAAAGAGCGGCAAGCCTCAGACTGCTCCGTTTCCCTTTCCTCATTCCTCCGTCACGTCCCCAAAAATAATCGAGCCTAGCACTGCCATGTCCTCAGCGCCTTCCTTTCCCCTACTCACTGGCCTGTCTCCCTTGTCTGGCACATAAAAAATTTGTCACTGTGTTGTGTTTCTGCCATCAACGTTTATGACTTTTGTCTATCTTGTCTTTGTAAAGGGCCAAAAAAGACACATTAGTGCCCACTCCAGAAATGCCACCAACAGTGTGACCTTTGCAACCAAATCCAGCAACCTGAATCTCATTCCTGTCACTGCAGTTAGGTCCTGGCAACCAAACCTATGCGGTTTCCCTCCATCCTTGTCCAACGGGACCCTCGGTGCTTCCTGGTGGCAGATTCTGGTGGTCCACTCCAACCCTGAGATTTTGTTATCACGTTCCCTTTGCTTGGAAAGTACCTGCCAGAGAGGCGGGATCCCATGTACTGGGTGTCACACCACTTCTGCCTACATTGCTTCCTGGCCCCGTGAAGGCTGAGACATCTGCCCATCCTGCAAGTGCCTTAGGCCCGAGCAATAAACAGAGCCATCGCTTTTACCTCTCTGAACCACAGGAGAGGGTGTCAATCAGACCTGGGATGGCAACAACCACCAGGCTGACTTGCGAACGCTGTCCTTCCACTGTCTTCATTTCACAGTGACTGCGACTGAAGTCAGCGAGTGGCAGCTCTCCCCTAATCACCAGGGTCAGAGAGGGTTCTCTCTTACAGAAAGACACTCAAGATTTTTTTAAGTGCATTATTGAAAATAAATAAGTATAGGGTACGTAAAGGCACAGTGGCCAACAAATGAGTGAAATTTGAAAATAGCCATGTACATATTCCCACTGTGTGTCCCTCACTCACTGGGTGATCCACAACCTGCACTCTGCTGAACTCAGGCAGGGAAGGGCCTAGAGAACCACAATGTTCACCATGCCACGTGAGGCCATCACTGGCTCAATCACTTTTTTGCTGCTGTGACTCAATACCTGGCATACATAAATTAGGGGAAGAAAGGTTTATTTTAGCTCACAGTTTCAGAAGGTCACTGTCCACTCATGGGTGGCTGGCAATGGTGGAAGCACATGGCAGAAGTAGAGGTGGAGGCAGCTCCTCACGGCATTGCAAGCAGGAAGCCAGGTCAGAGAAGGGAGGCAGGGAGGTGCATTTATCCTTCCAGGTCCTGCCCTAGTGATCTGCCTGTTCTGGGGCCAGTCTCAGTGTCCCGCCTCTTCCAGGTTTAAGCCCTTAATCCTCCTCAGTCCTGTAATCTATAATTCACTACACACCGATAATCTAATCCATACACCTATAATCTATAATCTGCCACATGCCTGTCTTCTACTATATATCTATAATCCACCACAAGCCTCGAATTCACCCCTCCAAACCAGGCCTCAATTTCCCAACAGCACATGGTTCCATAGTCAATCCATAATATCCAAATACATGAGACTTTTGGGGGACTCTCCAGATCCAAACCACAATAGTCACCTCACACACCAGCCCCCCAGTACCTACTCACTTCCCGTCTTACCTACTAATTAAGAATTCTGGCTATATCCAAACTCTATTTTACTTCCTTTAGCAAAAAAGACTAATATTGGGGGACAGAGGGGCATTCCTGCCTCTGCAACCAGGGGAGGCCATGGGGCTAATGCTGGTCAAAAACATATTAATGGGAAACTGTGTCTTCTGGGTGAAGTCCTTACAGCTGGGGGCTTCAGATTTTATGGACCATAGGCCCATTCCACACGCTGGGGTGCCCATGGGTTCCTCTTTGGAAGGAAAATAAGCTTTAAAATACATAAAATACACAAGACTACAAAGGAAACCAGTTATACTAAAATAGAATAATACTGATTACTTTTAAGGCAACATAGTAATATGTAGGTTCCTGCATTATCACATTAAATAAGTACCATAATCCCAACCAGAAATGACATTCTGAGGTGTTTTCAAGTCACAGTTGTAACTAGCGCCTGTTATTGGTGAAAGTGTCACCACTTTGCCAACACTACTATGGTTTCTAAGGCTCGCTACTTTCTTTTCCCCCAGGTGTAAAGCAGCAGGCCTTCATTTAGAAACAAAGGATAGGGGGTGAAATCCTCCCACCACTCGGGAGGGTGTCCCGAGTGGGTTCTCCCACTGCCATCTTCATAAATGGAGCAAATACTAATTTTCAGTGCTAGGCTCCACAGTCAGTCTGGTACTGGTAGTGGGGGCTCAGAAAGTACTTACTGACTGTCATTGACTCTGGCACGGAGGCAGAAGGTAACAGGTTGCTCAGAGGACTTCCTTGGCCCGGAGAACTGGTTTCCACACTGGGAAATAAGAGGCAGAAAAAAAGTGACACTCGGTTACTTAAAAATGCACAACCTCACCCATTCGAAACACAACAAGTGACATGGATATTCAGTCTCTACTGGAAGGGACAGAGGCAGTCATTTGAAGTTAATTCTCATTATTCACAGATTCTGTATTTGCACATTTGTTTATTCCCTGAATTTACCCGTAACTCTAAATTAGTCTATACTCATGGAGGACTTTTCCAAGTCATATGCAAGCAAGAAATTTAAGTCACCCAGCCCACAACCTCCCAGCGGAGGTCATACAAGTAACCCACACACCCCCAGCTGAAGTCATACAAGGTGGCCATCTGCCTCTTGTTTATGCTCTTGCAACTGCAAACAAGACTCCTTGACGTGGTCTCGTTAGTGTCACACTTTCCCCATTCTTGTGGCATTTGCTGATTTTTGTTACTTAAAACTGTTCCTAAGTATAGCACTGTCTGGCATTCCCACGACAAGGCTGCAGCGAGCCCTAGCGGAAATACACAAGGTCGGCTTCATCCAGGCACGAGACAGCCCCCACTGGCCGTAAGTTCCATGCAAATGTGTCAACAATGCACATTAAATAAAATGAAACTAAGCAGAAACAGATAATAAAAAATACAGTGACGAGAGGCCTGCGGAACCTAGCCCAGCGTATTTCCCTAGAGACGCAGAAACTTTACTACAAATAATGTGAACGCACTGTGTACTCACAGTGACTGTGCGACAGGAAAAAGTACATCTTCTGTGAAAATACCGAGACCACCATAGTGTGTACACACGCATGCAAGCACCGAAAAGGGAAGCACCCAAACATCAAGGCCACAGAGCTGGCGTGATGAGTAAGAAGTATTTTTCATTTACTGCTGCATTTTGTGTGTTTTAAGACAAACTGCAAATAAGGGGGGGGGGGGGTGGCTCCAAGCTGTCTGGAAGGGTTTTGACCTTTCTGACACAGGACTGAGAGGTGCCAGTCTCCTCCAGGTGGGGCTATTTTCAGACTCCTGTCTGTGCTAGGAGAGACCAGACCACCACACACGGCTTGAGGCAGGCAGGAACCCCAGCACGGAGCTGAGGTTGAACACACAGAGAGCTGTATGAGCAGGTGCCCAATTAAAACCATGGAGAGAAAACAATGGTAAGAGCACTAAGGGTGGCAGTTGCATCAGGGACACCTGCTGTCCATCTCCATAGCCTGTGGGCAACCCATCTCTCGAGATTTATATTTTAAAAAAGAAGAAGAAAATTCTTTGTACTGATAATCTGCCAAACGGAGTGCTAAGCTCAATTTTATATTTCAGTGATTTAAACTCTAGAGTGGTTAATTATTGCTAATATTTAAATTAAGAAAACAATGATAGGTACCACAGAAAGGTGAGGTGTGCATTTGAGGTCTGACCCGTGCGGTCCCTTACACGGTGACCCAGAGGGAAGGAACAGCCCTCAGGCCCTTCGGCAAGTGCACGTTCAGATGCAAGACTCAACCTGAACATGAATGCAAAGCCGGCCCTGCCTGGGGACCCTGGATGTGCCCTGGCCTCACAAGGGAACAGGATGCCATGCCAGGGATAGCCATCTCCGTCCCACAGGCCATGTGGGCCATGATACTAACCTGTACCGCAGCCCAGGCTCTGGCCGGAGAAGGCCCTCCGGCCCCGTCCCGTTCTCCAGGCTTCCCAGGGGTGCATCTGTGCAGGGAACCACCACAGAGAGACGGTCAGGTTTTTTATTTCAAGTCAATTTTCTCCTTGTCATTCACGCATCTGCCACAACAGCTGAATCAGCACGGTGTCCCCGTACACCAGGTTTTAATGCACCATTTCATGTGTTCAAACACTATTATAAACTGACACCTGAAGACCCCATTCTGTCACTTTTTGACCATGTTGAACATGGCATTTTGCATGAAGTCCATATTCAAAATCAACCTGAGATTCAGTAACAAAGCAGCTTTCAAGTAAAATTATTCCTGCCGGTAGTGGCTAGGCATAGACACTAGAGGGCAGCACAGCCCAGCCGCAGAGAACGCTACAGCTTTGTCCAGCAGTCCTGAGCTTGCCTGAGCGGCCTTTGGGAAGGGCGATCCTGAGATGGAAGGCCATAAATAACCTCAGGACCGGCCGGCAGAGACATTAATGACTTTCATAAACACGTTAGCAGCTGTTCAAGTCTCCTTCCAAGAGAAGTCACAACTCCATGAATATCATCTGCCACAACATTTTCACAATGCCTACCATGCCACTGACTTTAATTTCTTCTCTTTTTGCAGGGGGAGGAGGAGCTGGGGTGTGGGGCAGTTTCGCTTTTGGTAGTGGTACTGGCGATCCAGCCCAGGGCCTTCATACTGGGCTAGATCCTCAGTCCATTTCTGATTTTAAGATAGGGGTGTCCATAAGTTGCCCAGCCTGGACTCCAGCTTCCAAAGGCCCTGTCTCAGCTTCCCAGAGTGGGGGTTCACAGGCCAGTGTCACCAGGCCGGACTCACTGACTTTTCCATTTCAATGCTGCGCAACTCCAGAGGCTGCCCAGGAAGTATGTGATGGCTCACATCAGGTGGCCAACCCACGGCTCTCAAAAGACCTGAGGAATTCTTGGAGACACACACACACACACACCACCCCACCCCACTCCTCTTCTCTGACACGAGTGAATAATGGCAGTGGGGCCCTCTGTCCCCTTGGAAAACGCAGGGGAAGTCTCAGCCATGGCTCTCCCCTCTGAAGATAGCAGTTGTCCAGCCCTCTCCTCTAGCTAGAATCTCAGCCCTGTACCCCGGTTCCGCCTAGTACAGAGCACTACCGGGATACACCCCATGGGCCTATGAACTCACACTCACCTCCAGACCTGCAGATCTGACTTCTACTTCCTGTGGGCTGTCGGCTGAGGACAGCATGGTACCACTCTCCAGCACCACAGACCCAGTCCACGCTGTGATGGTTTGGGTTAAGTGGCCCCAAAAGGCCCATGTGTTAAAAGCTCGGTCTTTAGCCCATGGCACTGGGAAGTGACAGACCATTAAAAGGTGGGGCCTAGTGGAAGGAATTTAGGTCATCAATGGTGTGCCCCTAGCAGGTTATTAGGACCCCACACTCCATCCTCGCCGCTTCCTGGCCACTCTCCCACCACCACCTACAGCCTCACCCAGCCCCAAGGACAATGGGGCCAGGTGACCATGGACAGAATCAAGAGCCAAAACAAGCCTCTTCACACTGATCACCTCAGATACTTTCCACTGTGGTAGCAAGCCAACTAACATGGCATCATGGACCTCCCAGGGCCACCTCCCTTACCCTGCTCCTACTGCCCTAGAGCTTAAAGGCCAATATCCCAAAAGCCCCTTCGTGCAGGTCGCCTCAATTCTGTGTCATCCTCAGAACCAGCTCATCTAACTCAGCCATAGCTGTCAGTTTCCATCCCTGAAGCACAGTGTGGGACTCCTGGCTGCAGGGAAAGGCCCGCATCATCCACTTTGTGTCTAGAGTCAACCCAGTTTGGTATCCACCAGCCCCATCATACGCATGGCCCCAGCTGGCTGGCGCCTGCAGCAGGCCCAACACACACTGTGACACCTGAAGCGTACACGCTGCCTAGGAGACAGAGACCAAGTACCTTAATTTTACAGGCCAAGAAAGGGACCCTGAGGATTTAAGTGGCTTGTGAAGGTCCCAGAGCTAACAACAAGCACAAGGATCTCAATCATGGCCTGCCCAATGGCCAAGCTGAGCCCTTCCAGCTGGCCCAAGCACACGCCGGCCTCTTGCACCCTGGCCTCCATACCGCTACCCACACCGTGTCACCTTTCAGATACCACGTGTCCACTCCCATTGCACACACACCCCTTCACCAATGCGGCCATCCACTTATGCAACTGGCGGAGGTGTGCTGGACTCCAGCTGTGGACCAGGTCACACGGCTCAGGAACAGTCACCCCAGTAGACAGGCATGGTCCTGCCCTCACAGTGTCAGATCAGGGGAGCGGCATGGCCAGGTAACCCCACAGGTACACCGTTACAATGGGAGTCAGGACAACAGAGACACAGCAGGTTTGCCACAGACCAGGGCACGAGTGCTTCCTGCAAGAAGGCGTCTGAGGGAGCCACCCAGAGGCTGCAGCTGAAAGCAGGAGGGGCAGGCTCTGCTCAATGAAGGGGGTGCAGGGTGGTGGAGCGAGGGACACCAGGCAACAGAAGAACAGGAAGTAGTGAAGCGCCAGCGTCAGTGAGGGCCTACATGCCCCAGGAAAGATTCTAGAACTTATCCTAAGTGCAGGGGAAGGGCCAGGAGTAGAGGAAAGGTGCAATGTGGCTCAGGTTCTGAAAACTCGCTGGTTGTTAAGGAAAGAACAGACAGGAGTGAGGGACAAGGACAGAAACCGCCAGGCTGTTTGCAACAGCACAGGCAAGAGATAACTGTGGCTCGGAACAGGGCAATGAGAGCACCCAGAGGGCCCTCGGCCAAGTCATCCTTTGCTCCTTCACACTGGTTACTAAAACAAGGTTCCCATCCCTCTCTGCACACAGGACTTCAGGTGGGGCTCACCTGTGGATCCCCCAGAGCCTAGCTATAGGCCTGGCACAGAGCAGGGACGTTCTAAGTAGCACATGCCCCGCAACACACAATGCAGCGTCCTGCCAGCCACCACAATGCCTTGACACTGAGAAGGCTGAAACCGCCCTCTGAGACTCAGCCCATGTTGACCATCCTGGACTATAACAGCACCACAAAGTCCCTCAACCTCAACAAACTGCCCCAAATACCCCGAGAGAGGGCACTTAGACCTGATGGCAAAGTAAGGGGTTAGAGGACAGGCCTGAGGTTTCAAGCAAATCGGAGAAGGGCTTCAGAAACTGGCTGTGTGGGACTAGAGGAGTGGCTCAGCGGTCAGGCAAGCGCTGAGTACCCGAGTTCGATTCCC